>PVKM010009413.1:0-36914 GCA_004027735.1 Carollia perspicillata
GGGGGACCAGAAGCTTTGAAGTGGAGCCTTGCAAAATGGTGCCCTCCACGAAGAACACGTGGGGGCAGCGCGTGTTCCCCTCCTCCCGCCGCCGCCGCTGCGGGCCTTTACCCCACGGAGTGGCGGGGGACAGGAAACAGGAATGGCAGCCAGAAACCTTGCGTTCTTGTCTTAGGAGGGCCGCTGAGTCACTGGGTGCCCTTGGGCAAGTTCTGCTTCTCCCTGGACCTCAGTTTTCAGCCCCTGTCTCGTAAAATGGAAGTGCTTTTGCAACTATGGAAATTCCTGTTCCCATAAAATCATATGCCTAAACCCAGATGTAAAGCAGATTAAAGGAGGGCGGACGGTTGGATGAAGTGGGTATGGAGACCTGGCACCCTGATCCTCCGTTTGTCTTTGACCTTTGTTGGAGCGTGTGGGTTAGATTCCTAGGGCTGCCATAACCGAGGTGGCCTGAACCAACAGCTTTGTTGTCTCACAGTTCTGGAGGCCTGAAGTCCAAGATCAAGGAGTTGGCAGGGCCGGCCTGTCTCTGAGACCTGCAGGGGAAGAATCCTCGCTCACGTCATCCAGCGTCTGGTGGTTTGTCAGGAATCCTCGGCACTCCTGGTGTCGTGAATGCATCACGCAAGTCTTCCCTCGTCACCGGGCCTGACTGCTACGTGTCTTCACGAGTCTGTTCTCTGGGCACGTCTCTGTGTCCTAACTTCTTTTTATAAAGACACCAGTCACATTGATTTGGTGTCCCCAAGGACCTCACTCTAACCTGCTTACCAAATCAGGTCACAATCGGAGACACTGGGGGTTAGGACCTCGACATATTTTTTGTGGGGGTGCGTGGGCACCATTCAGCTCATAATACCCACCTTATCTTTTCTAAATTCCTGACTTTCTAGAGTCTGTGAGCATAAGAAAACGGTCGTCGCTTTGTATCACAAGTTTCAGGGCAATTTTTACGCAGCCGTAATAACTGCAACAGGTAGTCAAGCCAAAAGAATATATATAGATGCTGGCATCAGGTCTGAGTTCAAATCCAGTTGCTCCACTTAATAGCTTAATCCAATCGATTTACTTCTCTGAGTCTGGTTTCCTCATCAGAAAAATGGCATTGGATGGGAAGACCATCTACAAAGCCCCAGGCATCCTAGAAGCTCCCCCTACCCCCTGTGCCAAATTCATGCAAAAGTTTATTTAGTCACAGAGGTAGAAGTGAGTCACGGACGAGGTGAGCCAGCTGGGCTGCATGGACTCAAGAAACAAGTTACAGAGGCAAAAGGAGGGTCCTTGGAGCTTAGGGAAAAGAAAGGTAGAGAGAATGCACCCGGAGGAAGGAGCGGTAGAAAGGTATGGGCATGCTGCTGGGAGAGAGGGAGGGAGAAGGGGGGCACAGCTGGCGGGTTATTTTTTTCATTTTTAAAAATATTGTTATTGGTTTTATTTATTTATTTTTAAAGATTATATTTATTTATTTCTTAGAGATGTGGGGAGGGAGGGAGAAAGAGAGGGAGGAAAACATCAGTTGCGTCTCGTACGCACCCCAACTGGAGATCAAACTGCAACTTTTCGGTGTATGGGCGGGTGCTCCAACCCACTGAGCCACGCTGGCCAGGGTGCGCCTTGTGGGTTCGTGATCAAGTAATTTCTCTCTTCCTGAATGACTCCTCGCCACAGTGCCACTGAGAGTTTGCAGAATAAGTCTGAGTCTCTGAATTCGGTGGGCAGCCGCTGGGTCCCAGGAACCAGAGCCTTATTTCACGCCTGCGTGGCTGGGGGAATGCGTTCCCTTGGGAGGTCCCCTTCTCCACCCAGACTTTCAAGGCAGGCTGGTCCGAGCTAACCTTGGTTTCCCATTACCCACGGAGGACCGAGGTTATGTGGAATGCCTCCCATATCAGACGGCCACTGCCCTACTGCATTCTGAGTTGCTGAGCGTAAATAAATTAAAACCATCTCCGCTCCCCTTCCCTGTGAGCACACACATGTAATTTCATTACGGCCAGGATGAAGTGCTGTAGGCGAAACGTGTTTGGGGCTTGGCTGAACCCGGGCTGCTCTTGGAAGACAGTGTTCTGCTGGGCCAGCCGGGGAGGCAGCTGTGTCTGGCTCCTTCCCTCCGCTCCACACGCTGGGTGATCCTCAGGCCTGGGACTGACAGGCCAGCATTTGGTCTGAGAAGTTCAGAGGACCACAGATGTATGGGGGGAGTGTTTTTGTCTTTCACTTAAAAAAATTGTAGCAAAATATTCATAATGTAAAACTTACCATTTTAATTATTTTTAAGTGTTCGGTCCAGGCATATTAAGTACATTCAGATTGTTGTGCAACCCTTGCCAGTCACCGCCCATTTCCAGAACTTTCTCATCATCCCAATGAAACTCCGTCCTCATGAAACATCGGCCCCCCATGTCCCCTCCCACCAGCGCCTGGCAATCACCAATCTTCTACTTTGTCTCTAAGGATTTGATAATATCTGTCCCTTTGTCACTGACAAATTTCGTCTAGCATGATGTCCTCAAGGTTCATCCCGGTCTGAGCAGGTATCAGAATTTCCTTCCTCTGCGTGTGTACACCATTGTATACATTCTGCTGTAAACACGACATTTTGTTTATCCATTCATCTGTCCAGGGACATTTGGATTGTTTCCACCTCTTGGCTCTTGTGAGTAATGCTGCTGTGAACATTTGTGTATAAATACCTGGTTGGGTCCCTGATTTCAGTTCTTTCGGGCACATACCCAGAAGGGGAACAGCTGGACCAGGTACAGACGTATGTTTTGGGAGTCACTAGCTGCCTCGGAGGTCTTTCGGATCTTGAACGCCCTTAGAGGACTGGACAAGAGCCTTGGAGACCCTCTCCTCCCTCAGAATCTGCAGATGCCCAAGCCCTCTGGGGGCCCAAGCTCTCCCTGGAGCTCAGGTTAAGATCTTGAGAACTGAAAAAACCAGAATATTTTTAAATGATTTAAAAATAATCAGATAGTAATAATAATAATAATAATAATAATAATAATAATAATAAAAATCTAATGGCATCGAGCATGATGTGTACGACACTGCCCAGAGTACTTTACATTTATCATATAATTTTATTTTCACAACAGTCTTATGGAGTAAGAAGTGTTAATATCTCCATTTTCCAGATAAGGACACTGAGACCCATAGAGGCTGCATCACTGACCTAAGGCTGAGGATCTGGGATTCAAAGACACACCTGTTTGGTTCAAGGCCACCCTCTCTGAAACACTGAATACTGCATCTTTCATTATGATGTCAAAGATGCTTTCATGACAACGATAAGGTGACCTGATGCATGGAATGTTGAGTGTCACCATGATTCTAAAGACTTCATTCAGTAACATTAATTAGTGACTCCTATGTGCAGGACCCTTGGGTCGTAGTGATGAATGGGACTTGGTCCCTGTCTTCGAGACCCTGAAAGTCTGTTGGGCAGACACAGATGAACAAGACATTGATAGAAGGCAGATTCCACCAGCCTAAGTCCCCAAAAGGGATTCAGCTGTTTATGTACCTCAAAAGGAGAGCAGGGTGCCTTACATGATGGAAAGAAGCAAGGTAGGAATCGGGGCCCAGGACTGAATTCAGGATTCATTGCCCTCTTTTCTTTCCCTCTCTTCCCTACTTCCTCTCTGTCCTCCATTTGCCTCTCGATTATTATCTCTGACCTCCAGCATCTTCAAATAGCTCCTTGATTCATGTGGAAAAGACAGAATCTTCTTTCAAGCATCAGTATATGAATCCCAGGGTGCAGCTTTGATTGGCCCCATTTTGGTCTTATGACCTCCTTTGTCCAATCACAATAATAGTATGGAGCTCTTTGATAGACCAGTCTTAGGGACTGTACCCAATATGTATGGTCAAGAGGCCAGAGAAATGGGGATGGAAAAGATTCCCAGGCTGACATAAATAAAAGCTATGCAACCTACTCCAGAAATAATCATTAATGTTTTAACCGGGATTTCTTGTTTGTGGGAAACAAAACCCTCTACAAACTTATGAGTTCGTAGCAAGATGAGGCCATCATCGGGAGGGATCAGGATGAGAAACTGGAAGATCAGAATTAGATGTCACTCGCTCTGTCTCCCTAGGACCATATAGCATCTAATCTTTGTTTCTCTCTGTACATCTGTTTCATTATTTCTTTTTCTGAAGCATCGTTTTCTCTGGCTCAGCACCCAACGGATGCCAGTGCCCACTCCAGCCCCAACTATACGTGATTGCTTTTACTGCTAGCATTTGATACAGACTGAACAGTGTTTCCATGCTTCTGGATTCAGGGAGAAAGAATGGGTTGGTCCAGCTAGGGTCAAAGGTCTATTTCCATTCTGATGAGCTGTGGGCTGATGAAGTGAGGTTACATAGTACTAACAATTAACTAACTAACATAAGCACACCTCTTCCACAGGGTTGTCAGTGATGATGGTGTGCACAGGTTGGAACTCTTAAAAGATGCACATACTTGTGATATGAGTAGTAATAGAACTATCTTTAAGATATAGACTATAAAAGGAAGAGAGAGTAACTTTCTAGAGGATTAGAAAAGTCATTTCTCTGAGAAGAAAAGTTTTAGGTTGGGTTCTGAAGGATGAAGAGGAGTTTTCCTAAGGTACGTGTATTAATCAGCATGGACTAGGTTATGACGTGGTCACACGGCTCTCGAACAGCTTGACACACGAAGTTAGATTCTTGCGAGCCCTGCATGTCCATCACCGCTTGGTGAGGACTCTGCTCCACACAGCGACTCAGGGACTCAGTCGGCGGGGATTTTTTCCGTTCTGTCAAGTTGTTACGTGGAACACGTGGCCACACTGGTCATTGGCAGGAGAAGAGAGAGACTAGGGAATCTTACACGGGTGTTTCACTGCCTCAACATGGAACTAAAGCACAAAGCTTCTACCTGCAGTTCATTGGTTAGAACTTGTCACATGACCTCAACCTACTACTAGGAAAGGTGGGCGCCAAAGGGAGTATACGGGGCTCATGGCTGCGTGTGCCGCAGTAGGGAGGCAGTGAGATCATTTTCAGGGAGATCGAAATCTGCTGGCTCTCGCCCAGCAGATCTCGCCCCTCCAAACAGCATCTGGCACCATCAGGAGACATAGCTGGCTGTCACAACGGGGGGCCTGATGACATCCAGTAGGTAGAAGTCAAGGATGCTGTTCAGCATCCCCCAGTGAACAGGGACGGCCCCCACAACAGAAAACCATCTGGCCCCAAATGTCAACAGTGCTGAGATTGCGAAACCGTGGGTCAAAGGAGCACCTTGAACAGAGTGACAGCCGTGGAAGAACAATTCAGTGGCGGGCGGTACATCACAATATTGCTCAACCACCACCTCCATCTAGTCCCAAAGCTTGTTCACCGTCCCAGAAGAACACCCAGGCCTATTCGGTAACAACTGCTCCTCCTCCCCCTCCCAGCCCCAGGCAATCCCTCTTCTGCTTCCCGTCCTTCCCATAGATTTGCCTACTTCAAGCATTTCGTGAAAAGGGAATCATGGAATAGGTGACTTTCTGCGACTGGCTCCTTTCACTTAGCATAATATTTTCACTGGTCATCCATGTTGTAGCAGGGATCAGTGTTTTATCCTTTTTTTTATTATGTATTTTTAGAGAGAGAAGAAGAGAAGGAAAAAAGAGAGGGAGAGAAACATCGATGTGTGGTTTCCTCTCACGTGCCCCCCGCCCCCCGCCGCCCCCACTGGGGATCTGTCCTGCAATCCAGGCTCGTTCCCTGACTGGGAATCAAACCAGTGACCCTTTGGTTTATAGGCCGGTGCTCAATCCACTGAGCCGCTCCAGCCAGGGCTAGTGTTTTATTCTTTATGGCTGAACAATATTTTATTGTACAGATATGCTATGTTTTATTTATCCACTTGTCCCCTGATGGACATTTGGGCTGTTCCCACCTTTTGGCTGTTGTAAATGATGCTGCGCTGAACCTTCACATGCAAAGTGTGGACATGTGTTTTTACTACTCTGGGGTATTTACCTAAGAGTGAAATTTCTGGGCCATATGATAATCTTATGGCCCAGACTAATTTCCACGGGTTTGGAGCGCTTACCCTGTGGCAGGCTCGGGGCTGGGCGCTTTACCTGTGTGTAGTCACTCTATCCCACAACAGCTCGATGAGGTGGGTGACTATTATAATCCTCAGATCCTAGTTAAGGTGACCAAGGCACAGAGAGGTTAAGCAACTTGCTTGAGGCTACACAGCTAGTAAGAGCCAATACCAGGAAAGTCAGACCTACAGAAGAAGAGTTGTGAGCAGAAAAACGAAATAGTCAGATTTAATTCTTCCTCTCATCATCGTTTTCTTCTGCAGTATTATATTTTTAAGTACCCTCTGTGGGGTGAGGAGTGGGTGGAATTCGGTTGGGAGAAATTTGAGGGCAGAAAAAACATCACGTCACCACCCCTGGAAGAGTGTCATTTCCCTTCACGTGCTTGGCCACAGACCCACGGGAGGCGCACGGATAAATCACTGGGCCGCTTGACAATGCTGGGAAAGAACTTGGGGTGGGGCTCCTGCAGGGCGGCAGTGACATCACCAACACCCCATTTTCCTCGGCCTGTTTATAGCTTCCCCTGCAGGAGCCCCCGGGGCTTTGGGACCCTCTTTAGCTGCGTGGGTTTAGCGTGTGGATTTGCGTGCGGATGCAGGGGGGCGGTGCACACGGAGCTCTGCACTCTGTCTGTCTGTCTTGGGGCTGGCGGGCGCAGGACTGCGGGGCTGCAGAGGAGGCTCCTGCCACTTCACAGTTTGTGAGCCGACTCCACACCAAGACAGAGCCATCAATCAGGAAATCGGCCCTGGTGGCCCCCACAGCCCAGTGAGGAAAACAGGTCAACAGTCCTTGATGACCTCACCTGTGGTTCACTTTCAAGCCTTTATTGAGTACCTACTGTGTGCCTTGCATTGTCCTAAGCCCTGAGCAGTCAGGAGTGAAGAGGAGACAGGGTCCCTGCCTTATGTGAAGGAGATCGACAGTAAACAGAGACAAAGAATGACAGGATGATCCGGTGGTGGCAAGGGTTCTGGGGGACACAAGGAGTGACGGATGGCAAAGAGTAAGGGAGGATGCTGGTTTGGGTTAGACCTAGGAAGCTTCCGGTAGGCACAACGATGGCTTTGCAAAGACCTCCACACCCTAATGCTTGGAACTGGTGAATGTGTCACCGCCCATGGCTAAAGGGACTTCGCAGATGTGATTAAGAATCTTAAGATGAGGGAATTATCTGTGTAATCACAAGATCCTTAATAAGAAGGGACAGGAGGGTCAAGATCAGAGAAGGACGTGCGATGGTGGCCGTGGGGGTTGGGGTGACGTCAGTGAACCACGGAATGTGGGCAGCTTCTCGGAACTGGAAAAGGCTAGGAAATAAGTCCTCCCCTCTAGCCTCTAGAAGAAACACAACCTGGCCAACCAGTTAGACGTCAGCCTCCAGGACTACAAGATAGTAAATCTCTGTTGCCTTAGGCACCAGGCTTGTGGTGGTTTGTCAGAGCAGCAACAGGAAACTAATATGGACTCGAATGAGGTGAAGACCTGAGACTGGGGAAGAGCATTCCATTCAGACGGAAGGAATGGCAAGTGCAAAGGCCCTGAGGCTTGAAGTCAGAAAGCGCAGCAGGCGCTATGCTAGAGGCTACATAGAGCATGCTTGGGGGCACACGGGAGGGCCGCTGCATTTGACAGTGAGGCACTGTGGAAGAACTAGAGGAGGGGGTGCTTGGACTGAACCCTCAA
Source organism: Carollia perspicillata (assembly GCA_004027735.1). Classification (NCBI taxonomy): domain Eukaryota; kingdom Metazoa; phylum Chordata; class Mammalia; order Chiroptera; family Phyllostomidae; genus Carollia; species Carollia perspicillata. The sequence goes on from PVKM010009413.1 coordinate 7,770, forward strand.
AGGCGACAGTACTGGCTTGTGAGGCCAATTGACCTGGGTTTAATTCTTGACTCTGTTGTTTGCGATGAGGTCTTGGACAAGCCCCTTTCCCTCCCCAAATCTCTGCTTCCCGATCTGGTAAAAAGGCTGACAGTAATAGCTGGTGCCACTGTTGTCCACTAATAATTCATGTAACGTCCTTAGTGCAGTCGGTGGCCCATTTTGGGTGTCAGTTTATGTCTGGGTGGGAAAGGCATCTTGGGTGCAGGGAACAGCGTGGGAAAAAGGCCAGGAGGTGAGACAATGACGACAGTGTGCCCTCATGCACTGGTCCCAGGCGTGAGGTGCCTGGCCAGTGGTGTGATTGGAAGGCTGGTTCTTAGCTGCCCATTTGCCTGCAAGCTGGTCCCCAGAGAATGGGTAAGACTGTAGCACCAATTCCCTGCCATCCGGCCCCAGCAGGAAGGGGCGGGGTCTGCTGACCAGGCTCTGCATTCATAGGGTGGCCACCTGCCCTGTGCCAGGCTCAGCTGTCCCGCCAGGGAGTTATAACTAACTGTGGCCCTGCTCACCCCACTGGCAGTTTGACTGTATACAAACGCATTTGCCTGAATCTCTCTCTGAGCCCTTTCAACAGCCTTTGGGGTTCTCTAGGCAAATGCTGTGCTTTGATACTCATTTTCTCTGCAGGTCATGTAAATACCCACTGTGAGGTGCACCCCTGTTGGGGGGCAGGTGAGTGAGGGCTCCTCTGTTATTTTCTCGGGGTGAACGACAAAGGTTGATCTGCAGATGGGTCTGCAAGGGAAGCGCTGCCTTTGGAGAAGGGACAGTGTAAGAGGGGGTTGACGGCCTGGCGACTCAAAGTGTGGTCCTCAGACCAGCAGTGCTGGCCAGTCCCCCACCCCAAATCAGAACCTGCACTTAAACAAGATCCCCATGGGCACTCTCCAAGAACCTTTAAAAACTAATCAAGGTTTCTGTCCTTCACCAGAGGTTCTGATGGTCTGAGTCAGGGGCCTAACATTAGTATGTTTTAAAAAACTCCGCAGATAATTCTAACCAAGACTCAGAGATTTGTATGTAGGACGATGCTTCTCATACGTTTGCGTGGTTCTGGGTCGCTTGGAAAGCATCCACACAAACTTCCGGGCCCCAGCCAGCAGTGGGCCGGTAAATGTTTGACAGCGGGCTCTCTGGGGGGTGGGGCATGGGAGGAGGGGCAGAAGCTCTGATTTGTAGCCAATTGCGGTGGTGTAAATGTTCCCACTGTGGTCCAGGGCCAACTGGCCCCATAGGCCACATCCCCAGGTTTCTGAGGCAGCAGGTCTGGGTGTGACCTAAGAATTTGCATTTGTCACAAGTTTCCAGGTGCTGCTGCTGCTGCTGCTGCCCCAGGGGCTGGACTTTGAGAACCACTGATGAGATGAGTGACTGGGAACGTGGCTCTGACCTGTCTATAAGCAGCTCCTTGGACGGCCGTGTTCAGTAGGATCCTGAGGCTGCGTGAGGCCCCATTGGGCACTGAGGCAGACAATGGAGGCATTGGCCAACCCTGGGGGTTTTCCAAGTGCTTCTTTGACTCCTCTACAAAAGCAGAAGGAGGGCAGGGTCACACGGAGTTGCATTTATAAAGGACATGGCGGGGAGATCAGGAAGAAAAGTTCAGTGTGTGTGACAGGCAGTCTCCTGAATATCTGAGAAGTATCCACGCGAGATCAAATTTGGGAGAACCCTAAGGGATCAAGTTTAGGACGACTTGCTGGCTTGGCAGAAACAGTCTCAAAATAAGGAAGGATTCCACCCAGACCCACAGATCATCTCTTCGTATGCACCCTGGGTAACTAACACTCTCAGATCTCAAAAAAAAAAAAAAAAAGGGAAAAAAAGCATGGGAGAAGAAATTAACGAAGAAAACTGCTCTGGCCTTCGAATGCACCAGCTGGGGAAGAGAGAGGGGGCAGAATGTGCAAAGGAAGATTTTTCAACCCCAATGGCAGGCCGACCCTTGAACTCCTGGGGCATTCCGGGAGCAGAGAGCTGGAAAAGGAGGGGAGGGACCCCAAAAGAAGGCTGGGCGATGCAAGATAAGAAATTCCGATTCTAATCTCCTTATTTCCTCTGCTTCCTCAAACCCGGGCTGTATATAAACTCTATGCAAATGTGTTTACTTTATATTTTATTTCAATCGGAGTCACTCAGCTGTCAGGAGCTGTATCAACATGTCAATTGGGTTGAAGAAACAAGTGTTTTGAGTGGAAATATTTCAGATAAACAGACACAATGTTATGACATATCGAAACAGCCCCAACATGGACGGGGAGGCGGAGATGGTGGAGAAGGGAGGCAGGGGGCAGGCCGCAAGCGGATCTGTTTACCCTGGCGCACGGACTGTACGGTCAGCTGAAAACAAAATAGGGTTTTTATTACTCGTGTTTCGTGGTGGCGCGATGAGGGGGGCAGAGGGGGGCAGAGTGGGGAGGGAGGGGGTTACCCTGATCTGTGGCGTTAATGCCTTTTGTCAGCTGAAGGGGAGGCCTGCTGGGCGGGTTACCACGCCCGGTTCTCTCCGGTGGCCCTGCAGATTCCGCAGGAGGAAAACAGGCGAGGGGAGAAAAGACAAAGCCACTGGATTAACTTCATTAGCGATGGGGAGACCAGTTGCTTGGTGAAATCTAACAGCCTGTTTGCAAGTAGCCCTCCGTTTCTCTCTTGACAAACTGAATGACTCGATGAAGAAGTGCCCAGGTTTGTGGTCCGGGCTGGGGGTGGGGATGAGGACATGGAAGTGACGTAGAAATGAGGCCACTGCCCCACTCCGTGTGCAGCTTTTAATTTAATTTTTTAAAAATATTTTCTTAATTTTTTTTTAGAGAGAGGGCAAGGGAGGGAGAAAGAGAGAGAGAAAAACATCAATTGGTTGCCTCTTGTGTACACCTGACCTGGTACCGAACCGCAGCCCCGGCATGTGCCCTGACCGAGAATTGACCCTCTGACCTTTCGGTTTGCGGGGCGACACCCAACCCATCGAGCCATGCCAGTCAGGACTTAAGTTAATTTTTGGAATCAGGTAACTTTTGTTACCTGATTCAGTAGCCAAAATAATTTTAAAAAGTATTTTTTCTCTTTCCCATTACTCCCATTTTTCCGTTTCTCATCCCCCGCAAACACACACACACACACACACACGCTCACACACGTGCGTGGGTGAGTGCACTGTGTTTATTGGGCTTTGACTGTGTTTAGTTCCCAGTAGTTTAGTCGGTGGGCTCTGTGTGGAAGAGAATTCACATTTTCCTTAAAATAATAGTTGCTGCTTATTGATCACCGACTGTGTGTCACCAGCGATGGACCTATGTACACGACAGCTGCTTCCACCACAACCTGGGGGCTGAGTGTTCGCCCCAGGCTGGAGATGGGGGGCCCAAGGCTCAGAGTGGTGGAGGGACTCGCTGTGACTGCACGGGCCTGCTGGGAGAGGGCAGGGACTCAAACTCTGGTCTGTCTGGCTGCGACGTCTGGGTTCTTTCCGCTACATCAAGTGTGGGGTGACCTCGGGGGACACAGGGTGTGTGGCAAAGGTAACTTCTGGGGGAGCCGGGAGCGGTCGGCCAGCTCACCCAGGCGGAACTCGTCCACCCCCGAGATGAATGTGCCCAGGAAAGGGGCCATGTGCTCGTCCAAATGTGGGACAAGCCGGCAGCTGCCTCGGGGGTGTGCTTAGAAGATGTTGGCAAAGTCCCCCGCCGCTCATAAATGTCTCCCCCTGCCACCTGTCGCATGGCCTCAAATTCCACCATCAGAGAGGTATGTCCCTGGGCTTTAATTAAAGACATTTTTTGGCCATGGTTTAAGTGCAGACGCTTCCTCCAGAGAAGGCACGTCTACAGTCTTCCCTTAAAGTCACCCCCTGGCCCAGGGAAGCCAGCTCAGGGCTCGGCACCGAATGGTGGCTTTAGGGTCTAGCTGTCCAGAGAGGCAACGGATCCAGGACAGGGGAGGTGCAGGGAAGGGCGACAGGCCCGTGGGAGAGCCCATGGCTGCTAAGCAACCAGAGTGTGGAGTGTGGGGCTGTTTGGAGAGAAAATTTTGCTTGTTTCCCAGAGACAGAGGGCCTCTCAAAGCCTCACCTGTCTCGTTGCCAATCCGCCTGGGGCGTCTGAAGCTGGGACCCTAAATAGCCATGCTGGGAGCAGGGGAAGCCCCCAGCTTGTCATGGGGTCGCAGAGTGTCACAGCTGCCATGTGGCCTGTCTCTTTTTTTCCCTCCTCACCGGAGGATTGTTTATTGATCATAGAGACAGGAAGGGAGGGAGAGAGAGAGGGAGAAACACTGATACGAGAGAAGCATTGATCAGCTGCCTCCCACAGGCGTCCTGACTGGAGATCAAACCCACAGCCCAGGTATATGCCCTGATCGGGGATCGAACCCACAACCTTTGGTGTGCGGGACGACACTCCAACCAGCTGAGTGACCTGGCTGGGGCAACGCAGCCTATCTTGAACTCCAGTTAGTTACATTCTTTCTTTGCCCCTTTTTCCCCGTGATTACAACACCTGTAGACTTCTTAATATTTGCTTTTAGAAAAAAAAAAAACCATCTATTTCAAGACCAGCAGTCATGAGTTTCCTCCCCAGTGAAGGAGACAGACAAGGTCAAGCCTTCTGAGTCTGGTGTGGCAAATGTAGCAACTTTTAAAAGAGGAAAACAGCGTGAATGAAAAATGTACAAAAACAGAAAATGTTTACATATGTGTGTACATAAACACACGCATTTGAGGCTCTGTCACTTGGGCTTTGACTTGCTAATTGTTTTCCTATAGTACGTATTAAAACCACAACCATTGGAATAGAAATGAATGCTCATCCAGATACTAGCATGAATTATATGATACGGATAGCACGTCTGGCCCAAGCCTCCAATTTTACGAGTGGAGAAACTGAGGCAGGGAGAGGCCCGAGAACATCCTGGAGGGACATGCAAAGGGCACTGACCTGCTCTAGCTCCAGAGCCAAGAGCGGAAGCTATCTCTGCTTCCTCTCTGGACCTTCTCCGGCTGTGAAAGAAGAAGAAAACCCGGATGTTTCTTTGGGTTCCTTATTCAGGAGTCTAGGACGAGGGGGGCCTGGGGATGAGCTTGAGGTCCTTGGAATTTTTTGTAATCTAGGTAAGACTCTCATAACATAAAGTTAGCCATTTTAAAGCAAACAAGTCACACTCACAGTCTTATGTGATCCTGATGCTATCAAGTTCCAAACCATTGTCATCACCCCAGTGAAGAAGTCCCACACCCCTTAAGAAGTTCGTCTACATTCGCTGCCCCCCGCCCCTGGCAACTATGATTCTGCCTTCTGTCCCATGGATTTGCCTATTTTGGTCACTTTATATACACGGAATCATGCAATATGTGTTTTTTATTGTCTGGCTTTTCTCACACAACATCATGTTTTGTTTTCAAGGCTTGTCCACATTATTGCATGTGTCAGCATTTTATCCCTTTTCATAGCTGAGTAATACTCCTTGTGTCCTTGGACCACACTTTGCTTATCCTTTTATCCGTGGTTGGGCGTTTGGGCTGTTTCCACCTTTTGACTAGTGTAAAGAAGACAGCTGTGAACGTTCATGCCCAAGGTTTCACGTGGACCTAGTTTTTCATTTCTCTTGGGTGTACAGCTTGGAGTAAAATCACTCAATTGTGTAGTAACTCCACTTAACATTTTAAGAATGGTCCCTGAAAATTTTGCATATGTGTTTGAGCGTGTGCATTATAGGAGAAGGTCCTGACCTTTTTTTTTTTTTTTTAATCAGATTCTCAGGAAAGGGGTAAGCAGCATAGAAACTGGGGACCCTGTTGGTCCCTTTAAGATCTCTCCTGGCTTTAAGTTCCTCTGACTCTTGTCTCTCAGTTCAGGGGCTCCACAGTGGGAAGTCCTCACCTTCCTTCCTATCTTATTTATCTTGCATTAACCAGCACTCTGTGCCAGGCAGTGGGCTGGGCACGGGGTCAGGTGTGCAAATGTAAGGGCTTCATCTATTGGCTAAGGGGGCACAGGATGGAAAGGCAGGCCAGGGAGGCTTCCCGGAGGAGGAGACACTAGAAACTTGAAGGTTGCCTGAGTCGTGCAGGCCAAGAGGTGGGAAGGGATTTCTGAGTGAGGAGATGGCAGTTCCCCATCCCCTTGGCAGGACAAGCTGGCTGCAGTGGCCTTTCCTTCCCCTGGTGGCTCACAAATGCTTGGGACTGCTGTCTCCTGCTCATCAGTGTGGCAGATGTGGGCTATTACTCTGATTGCTGCAGAAGGTGGTGGCTGGGGCCCAGGGCACGTCTGGGGATCACTCAGGGCCCTGGGGAAGCGGGGCTGCTCCCACACACCCCAGAGGCAGGTGTTCCTCCAGCTTCCCACGCCGGCCTGCCAAAATCGTCCTCCCTCTCTGCGGCACGCACGCACGCAGGCTTGCTATTTCATCCCCGGGCCTCTCTCCGGCAGCAGCTGGCAGGGCCACCAGGGGCATCTGGGGGTGGTGAATGGGACAGGGTCTCGAGGTGCTGGCTGACCTGCAGCCCTTGGGCCCCACGATCCTAAGTCTGCATGAGTGCTCCGGTCCTAGGCTTCTGGGCACCTTTCACCTCCACGAAACCAGGCAGGCTCTGGTTTCACAGGAGCAAAGCCACCAGCCCTTTGCTGGATGCCTGGCTCTGTGGACAGAACAGCCGTATCGTTAGCGTGTTATTTATGGCGTCCTCCTGACTCGGGTCTCATGTTAGGCCGCTGGGTGGGGCATTGTGCCTTAACCAATCAATCAACTAACCACCCCTATGGGCTGACTAGCCAGAGTTAACCGGCCGGTATTATGTTCTCTCACAGGAGGCCAAGCTCCGCTGTGGGAAATAAGCCGTGTTCCACATCTTTTTGGGTAGCCTGTGTGTGTGTCGCTTTACTCAAGTGACTTCTCATGTGGCCTGCTAGTTTATTACTGTGGATCCTGAAACAATTCTTTTTAATATGATTTAAAAATACCATGTAACATAAAATTTACCATCTTAATTATTTTCAAGGGTATGGTTCGGTGGTGTTAAGTCCATTCACTTTGATGTGTGGCGGATCTGCAGGCCTCTTTCCATTTTGCAAAACTGAAACTCTGCACCCATTAAACAACAATAACTGCTTGTTCCCGCCTCCCCCAGTCCCTGTCAATCACCGCTCTACTTCCTGTCTCTATGAATTTGACTCCTGGGTGCCTTGTATGGGTGGAATCACATGGTGTTTGTCCTCTTGTGACTGGCTCATTTCACTTAGCATAATGTCTTCAAGGTTCATTCAGGTTATAGTGAGTGAGAGGATTCCCTTCTGTAAAAGGCTGGACGACCCTCCATTGTGTGCCTAGACGTACTTTGTTCACCCATTTGTCCGCCTCAGTGGACATTTGAGTCACTTTCACCTCTTGGCTGCTGTGAACAGTGTTGCTATAAACATGAGTATAGAAATAATAGATCGTTTATTTAAAATGAAAAATTTAGCCACACAATTTATAAAATTAATAACACTGATTCATTTAGATTGAGGCATAGTTGACATACATACAACATTATATGGGTTTCAGATGAACAGCATAATGATTTCATATTTGTATGTATTAAATTTAATAACACTCCTTGGAAAAAAATGAAATCTCTACAGATAAGACAAAAGCCACTTTAGCCCCTTCCTCCAACCCCCACACCGATGATACACTAATTGCTGTCAATTTAGACTTTATCTACGTACCTATATGTATGCATTTGTATGTACATATATATATAATTTAGAAAAAAATTACGTGTGTATAGTCAATTCTGCTAATACGTGACATTTACGCTTTTAAAATCACTGTGTTATGCAAAATCACACAGTAAAAATAAGGCTTATGAGAAAAATAGGACTAAGGGCAATACTCAGGAACTTGGTCAGTGACACAAAAAAGTAGGAACCTCATAAAAATGACAGCGCCATTTTACATATGTCGAATGGTTAAAAAATACATATATGCTATAAAAAATATGGAACTCGACTTTGGAAAAATCCTGATGTCCCCCTGGCATCTGAAGGGTTGCAGCTTGTGCCTTCTTGTGGAACGGTAGAAAGAGGCTGCGTGAACTCAGGTTGTGTCATGGAGGTGTCGGCGGGTGTCCTAGTGCCCACAATAGGCTGAGGCGGCTGGTAGGTGTTTGCGGGGTGTTTGTTTTGGGTCCGTTCGTCTGGGTGCGATTTTTGGCATTGACCCAGAGTTTCTCGTGGAGGAGATCCTGCGCGAGCAAACACAAAATCTGATTCTGTGTGGATTGTTCCCGAATATATCAATCACATTGCAACAAATTTGTGTTTTCCAAACAAGCAGAACCGACTTCACGCACACACAAACAGAAAATAAAGGGCACATTTGTGTATGTGTGTGTGTGTGTTAGATTCCTACTGTCTATACAAGTCTGCGAGCAACTTTATTTTATTTTTTTGTTTGACATTATTCCTGAGACTTCTCCATAGGAGCAATGCAGACCTGTTGTGTTTTCTCTGCGGTCTAGTGTCCCATCGAATGGAGTCACCCCATATAACTTTGTCCCTCTGGATGCTGCCCCTGTCCATTGTCATCACATCTAAGAGTGAGTTTGTTGGGTCCCCAGGAAATGTACATTTGATACCTTCTTCTCCATTTTTGGACGATACCTTTGCTAAATTAATTATATGCTAGTAAAATCTCCATAATAGCATTGACCAATTTAGCTGTTTGGAAGCGTACGGTTCAGTGGCTTTAAGAATGTTCACATGGTTGTGCTCCCATCATCCAGCTCCAGAACTTTCCCACCATCTCAGACTGAAACCCCGTACCCATCAAACAATAGCTTCTTGAGTTCCGATCCTGAACCGCCACCTATTGCTGTGTGACTTTGGGGGATTTCTATGCCTCTCTGAGCCCCAGTTTCCTTGTCTGTAAGTTGGAAGTGAGAGTACATTTCCTGGATTTTGGCTGAGGTTTGCATGAGGTGACACAGGTTGAGGAGCCCAACTCCTTGGTGGGCACACTGTAGGCTTTTAATAAACAGCTTTGATTATTATGTGAAATTGATCTTATGCCCGATTATGCTCAGCTCTGATTTCTCTGACATCCGGTCCCTGCGAATGGGGGTGTTACATCGTGTGGCTTGCTGGGACCCAGAGCCAAGGGGTGGTTGGGAGAGAGGCTGCAAAGCTTCCTCGTGGACCAGACTTTCCACCCATGTTACCCTTACAGCTAGTATTTTAGATGAAAAGTTCCAGACCTCTCCCTGCTTATCCCAAGCCCCAGTTCAGGGCCCAGACCAGCCCTTGCGGCTCTTGGGAATGACCCATTTTCAGCTTCGGTCAGTGCCAGCCTGTACGCTGGGCCTGCCGGTTACAATGTGCACAGCAGCAAATGGATTGAGGTCACAGAGCAGATGGCAGCAACTTTCAGTTGAGATCTGCCAGGCTGCATTGGAACCGGTGACCCGGAAGTAAAAGCGCGTGCATCACCCTCCCTTCCCTCAGTCCATAACCCTGGGACCTTGCCCCTTTCTGATGCCTCAACATGGGGGACCAGAGAGAGGATCCCTTTAGACTTCTTGGGCTCCTGTGAGCAAAAGGGCAAACCACATTGTCATAGGCAGCAGCCACATGTCAGCCGCCATAGCTCCTGGCTCCAGCCTTTTTCAGGGAGCCCAAAGCATGCTGGTCTCTTCATCCTGTGTGACTCTGATGCTGTCTTTGGGGGTGATCATGGTCCCATTTTATAGATGGAAAAATAGAAGCAGGAGGAGGATGGTGGCTTGGGGACCCACAAAGCCCATGGGTCAGAATGAATTCATGGGGCCATACTTCAACACACTGGTGTGTGGGTGGAAACACAGGAAACGTTAGCTAGATTAAATCAAGTAAGAAAACCCAACAACACTACTCTTGCACGTGCTCCAAGGTGGAGAACTAGTTTTCTACCTGGTAACGTATCACAGCGCTGCAGCTTTTTGGTTCACGGCGCTCTGGGAGACTCTGAAGGAGGCGAGGGCCCTTCCGCACACAGAGAGACAGATATGTCTTGCTCTTTTTTAAAAATGGAATTTATTGGGGTGACATTGTTAATAAAATTATTTAGGTTTCAGGTGCACGATTCTATAATACATCATCTGTAGATACGTCTTATTCTTGACTTTACCTCCAGGGCCCAGAGCAGAACTGGGTGCATTGTAGGTGCTCGAAAAGGAGGGAAGGAAGGAAGGAAGGAAGGAAGGAAGGAAGGAAGGAAGGAAGGAAGGAAGGAAGGAAGGAAGGAAGGCATTGCCAAGGCCATGGTTTGATGCAATTACTTGGGGAAAATTAAAAGAGAAGAGAAAGAAGCATTTTCTCGTGCTCTTTCTTAGTCTTAAGGAAGTGAGCTGTTCCCATTCCACACACAGGAAGACTGAGTTATGGTTCTCAAGATGTGTGGTCTTACGTAAAACCCCATGTGGCAGGCCTCTTGGTGTAGAACGTTTCCAATGGACTTGGCAGCCCTGAGACGAGGGATCGATGGGTTTGTAGTTGAGGACAAAGCTGGAGGGAAATCCCAATATTTCTTGAATCTATACAAAGACTCACATCCACCCCTCACATGCTCTACAGTTCTGTCCCTCTGAGCACTGGTAAGATCCTGCCACACTCTGTCCTTGAGAAACCTGTGCCATGTCCCCACAGGGGCAGAAACCAGAAGCTTGGTGGGGAAACAAAGGAGAGGAATCCAGTAGAAAGAGCAGGAGGGAAAGAAAGAACGCACGAGGGCCAGATTTCTTTTCTGTCTGGACCTCCCCTGCCTCCCAGGGTCTTCACGTGTCCAGAGACGGTGTGTCAGGTCAGGGAAAGCCCAGAAGGTGTGGGACAGGGTGGGAGGAGCTCCAGGCTTGGCATCAGGGTCCTGGCTCTGTCATAGTTCAGCCATCACTTCGTTGCCCAGGGTCACAGTGTCCTGACTTATACGTCAAGAGTGGGAGATAGCACTGAACCTTCAGGGCTGTTACTACGAGGGTATATTTAACATCACATGGGGAGGGGTTGGCACACAGTAGGTACACACCTCCTGCTAGCACAGAGGAATTTGAATGGTGGATGGATCGAGCCATTTGGGGTCATGAGCTTGGGATTTTCTTCAGGTTACAGTGGAGGGTGCTTTTATGAGGCCTCCACCTGGTGAAGGCCAGCCAGCTGGTAATGGGAGGGCTAATGACAGTGCTGATTAATCACAGCTTGCCTTTGCAGCGACACTTTCATGTAGAGGGATCCCCAGGCCTTCCCTAGTCACCGCCTGAAGCGGGGCCGACCCACCTCCGCCCTAATAGCTCAACTGCTTTTATAGACTCCCTTTCATCCTGGCATCAGGCAGAGCTTAATAATCATGATCTCTGGCCCCAGCTCCACCCCAGCCTGTGGATTAGCGGCCACATGATTAACCTTGAGATTTTCCACCTTGGGCAGGGACTGTGGCATCAGAGGAGCTAAGGGACTTGCCCTGGGCTCTGCCATAAGTCAAACCCAGAGCAATCCTCAAATAGGGCTCTTTCTGATGTCCAATCTGCTGCTCAGTCCTGTAGGAAGCCTTCTTCCTGTAGGTTTTATGACTGATCCAGTATCATGAGTATTTATTTTCTGTTTCAATTGGGGTTAGTTGTTTGGAACCAAGTATCCTGATGGCTCTGTCAAACTCATGCATCCATGCATCTATCCACTTATTCATCCATTCCTTTATTCATCCATCCATCCATCCATCCATCCACTGTTTGCCCATCTATTCCTTTAATAGACACTGAACCAGGCGCCAAACATAAGCAAAGGGGAATAAATCAACGGGGGCAGGAAACAGCAACAAACAAATGCCATATTGAAATTTGGAAATTTGAGGGGGATTTCACAATTAGGGGGAAAACAATTCACAAAAGTGTGGCCTGTGTTTAGGAAAAGAAATGGTACAGTACCCCCAAACTGGACATGTCACCACCCTTAGGTCTAAAGGAGTGAGGGAGCAGTTTTTGGAAATTGGAGAGTGTGAAGAGATGTCTCCTGACAGCAGCTGTGGCCTTGGGTAGAGGGACACAGTCAACCTGTGGTGACCTTGTGGAGAGGGGACAGGAGGATAAATACCTTGTCAACACACTCTTCCTTCCCTCTGATCTCCCGCCAGCTCCAAGAAAAACACCGTGTTAGCCCATCCAGGTCGGCCTCCTGGGCATGGAGCAGGATGGAGAAGGGTGGAGAGGGCATCTGGAGGGCCAAATGAGACCCCCAGTCACAGCGTATGGGGGATCCTGTCACTTCTCTGCTCACATCTTTCTTGTAGGTTCTGTGGGTTACCCAGTATCCAAACATTGACTTTTTGCCTCAGTTAAGCTTAGTCGTGTGCAACCAAGGATCTTGATTGCTCTGGCAAACATATCCATCCATCCTTCCATCCATCCATCCAAACATCCATCTGCCTCCAATGGGCTTATACTGTATTCAGATAAAAGCCAAGTATCAACGACCTACCTGGTCTTCTACGACTTACACAACTCCCCTTTTCCAGGGCTGACCTATTTCCACCTCCCTCTACTCTTCTCTTCCTTTCCTCTACTCCCGTCACACTGGCCCCCATGCTCCACTCCAGATAAACTCCCGACTCAGATGCTAATGCATGATGTTTGCTCTCCCCGGAGCACTCTGCCCTCACATACCCCTCTGCCTCCCTCCCTCCCTCCAAGATTTCACTTGAATGCCCTCTTCTCTGTCCACCTTTCATCAAGTAGCAAACCCTCCCTGGAACTCTCTGATCTTCCTCCTTAGCACTGTTCATCATCTCACATATGATGTATATGACTTATCTTTCTTATTTATTGTGTGCCTTCACCCTACAGCCTCCCAGTGGGATAGCAAGTCTAGAATGAAGGGATTTTTGATGTTGTGCTTATTGTTGTATTCCCAGTGCCCAAGGGAACCCCTGGCACATAGGTGTTGGACAAACATCTGTGTAGTAAATGAATGAAGGTATAGAAGCGGCACTGTGCAAGTTTCTGACCTGCTACTGGGAGGGGATCCGGCCAACCCGTGAGGGCTTCTGCAAATTCATTGCATCCCCGTGCTGCCTGGGCTGAAACCCAAGTAAGAGTTACTGTGCTCATGCCCGTAGGAAATGTCTCGAGCTTTTCATGTAAGCTGTGGACTCAGCACCCAGGGACTTCTTGTCCTGCTTAGGGAAACCCGAGAGCAAGAAAGGGAAAAAGTAAACACTTCACCCATTTCCTCTTCAAGGCACCGAGTAAACGCTCAAGTAACGAATTCCCCCAGCTATCTAGGAAGTGGGTTTTATTGTCTCTGTTCTGGAACCAGGGAAACGAGTGTGCTGGGGAGTCCTGTCCTTCTCCCAGGACCACAGAGTGAGCCGTGAGTGGTGCCAGAACCGCACTGGAACCCTCTGAGTTTCTGGCCGGGAGGCCTCCAGTTCCCTGTTGGTGGGCAGAGGAGCAGAGTCAGAGGGAGATGCTATAGGCAGTCCCTGAGGATGACTTTCGCTTATTTTCTGAGGACTTGGAGAGCTGGGCACTTGGCAGGTTGCCAAGAAATGGGAGCCCACCTGGAGCTCATCTTACGCGTAGTGTTTCGGGTCTAAGTTGAGGCTTAAGTGTCAACTTTACAAAGTCGGCGGCAATGAGCTGTTTCTCCATGTGGGCTGTGGCAGAACAGCAAATAGATGAAGAACTGGCTTTTGCGCTCGGCACGTGCTGACTCCTAAGCTCCAGACTTTTTCTTCATCTCTTCTCCAGAAAAATCTACCTCTCTGATTTTCCATTGCATCAACCTCCTACTTTCTAGGGAAAAGGCCATCACAGAGATCAACTATTTTATATTAATAATATTTCTAGGTGCTCTAGGGAATTAAAATTCGTACAGGTCAATATTTTTCTGTACGCTTTGGACTGAAAGTTGAAAGACCTGGGTTTTACATTTTGCCACTAACTTGCCGTGGATCAAGTTGGGTCTTGGGTTCCCATCTCTTGAATAAATAATAACAATAAAAACATATCAATAGCATGTTTGATTCTGTTAACCAATGTCATTCCCATAAATTCAATTTAATTAAAACTTTTTAAAAAATAGCCTATGTTAGAGAATATGCTATGTGCTTTCAGTGTATTGTCCTCCTTAACTTTCACAATTGGGTGATCGACAACTGAGTTCAAATCCTGGTATGTTCTACCATGGACAAGCTGTGCAAACTTGAGCATGTCACTTCACCTACTAGATCATCAGTTTCTTCAAACTGTAAGGCAGGTTCAGTAATAGCACCTCTTCCCCAGTGTTATCGGAGTATTAAATGAACAGATAAATGCAGCGTCTGAAACACGATAGGTTCTCAAAGCCAGCGTTACTCCCCCTAGGAGTTGCCAGTTCTATGCAGTGGCTTCTGGGTGCTACTCCTGCAGTGACGATTTTCCCCACTCAGTCAACCCTTAGGAAGAGCCTCATCTGCTGAAGGCAAGCTGTAGGATGGTGAGGACCACAAAACCCATATAGTTCTTGAAATCAGTGGATCTTACCATCTAATGAGCTGTGAGAGCCATCGAATGAGGCAGCAGACTATTTTTCTTTGACTCCTGGAGCTTCTGAAGAGTCTGTGGCCCACCCTCAGGGAGGGACAGTCAAAGGGGCAGCATCACCAGTGGATTTCAGATGGCTTGTCGTCAGGATGCTCCTCCTCTGGGGGCCTGTTGGGTCAGGCCAGTGGCAGCCACGTGTGTCCCAGTGTTCTTCCATCTAGGATGCTCTGGTGGCTCATTCAGGATCCAGAAGAAGATGCCTCATGCCCTGCAAAGACAGTTTTAATTCATTCTTGTCCCCATCTATGCCATATCCATTTCAGCGGCGTGGGCTGTGGCCACTGTTTCATCCTCCACCTCCCAGGTGCAATCTGGATAAAGAGATGGGAGGAGCAGGATATCCTGTTTCCCAAAGGTCCTGACAAGTTCATTGGCCAACGGAGTTTGGCAATGTCTTCAGAGCAGGCTGAGAAAGTACCCACGGTGTCTGAGTACTTAGAAGAAGAGTCATAGTTTAGAGAGGTAAGGGGTGGAATGGTCCAGTGACACGTGGAAGTCAGTGGACCAAGCTGGTCAGTTCTCTTTACGACACTGGCTCAGCATCTCAGCCTTACTGTCGGCAATAACAAAGATGCACGGTGAGTGTTCCGCACCGCGCTGGGCTGCATTTTGGTTATTAGTCAATCT
The DNA here is from genome assembly GCA_004027735.1 of Carollia perspicillata. Lineage (NCBI taxonomy): Eukaryota > Metazoa > Chordata > Mammalia > Chiroptera > Phyllostomidae > Carollia > Carollia perspicillata. The sequence continues at coordinate 23,023 of PVKM010009413.1, forward strand.
GACAAGGTCAGAGGATCTGGAGATCCTTGCCTCCCACTCCCAAGTCCTCTTTCCAAAGCAGGAATCCATCCCCAGCCTTGCAGGGGCTTGACGTAAACCCGCCCACTTTCCTGCGAACAGAAACTGCTAACACAATGTTTTGGCCCCGAGAGCTGGTTCTGTCAAGTGTAGTCAAATTGTTGTGGTTAAGCCCCTCGAGTTGTTTGGAGGAACTGAAAGGTCCTGGGGGAGCCAACAGGAAGTGGCTGGGCAGCCCAGGAACTGTAGTCATGGGGAAGCTATGCCAGCAATTTGCAGCCTCCAGCTGAACTGGGGTGAGCTCAGCTTCTGGGGGGTCAAGAAGTCAAGAAGAGGGGTTGCTCGTTGGCCCCTCTGGGGTTGGGGGCGGCATTGGTGCTTTCTCTTATTAGGTAAGGCCAGGTGTGGCAGAGGTGGCCTGGTATCCAACAGAAATCTGTGACCTCTCACTGTTTCCTTAGCGAGGAGTCCTCACGTGGAGGTGATTAACACTTGGAGGCAGGAACAATGGTTTCTGGCCCCCTGCCTCCAGCTCCCCTGCAACCTGGTAGGGCTCATGACTGGCTCTTACCCATTCGGTGGGAGCAGATGTGTGCTATTCCTGAGCCAGAGACTTTCAAAAGCAGGGGGACTTTTTCACGCTCGTTTTTCCTGGGAAGTGATTGGCTTTGGGGACTCCAAGGTCCGGAAGGCTTGGTAGCCCCTGAGAATGAAACAGGCCTGGGTGTCTTAGTCACTGTGTGGAGGAATAATCCGCCCTGGTCCTTTATGTGAGCACAAAAAATGCACTTCCATTGTGTTAAGCCACTAACGTTTTTTTCTTTAGTTTATTTGTTACAGCAGCTAGTGTTGTCCTGATACCTAAGTCGGGTCTCCCTGATGTCGCAGGATGCTGCTCACTGTGACTCTGGGCCTTGGGGATGGCAGTTCTAGTGGCCTCTCCCCACCCCTCACTCCTCCAGCTGTGTCTTCACCCTTTTAATTGGGATGAATAAAAAAATACTCACCACACCCAGGGCAGGGAGGAAGGGGAGGAACTGAAACTCTCACCCACCGCTGGGCGGATGCGGAAGGTCCCACCACTTTGAAAAACAGGTCTGCGGTGTCTTAACAAATTCGACATACCCCAGCCTTAGGATTCAATCATTCGACTCCTGGGTATTTGCCCAAGAGAGATGAAAGTATATGTTCAAACAAAGATTTGTACGCACATGTTCATGGCAGTTTTATTTTATAACCCCAAACTGGACACCGATTCCCCAGTATTCCCCAAGGCCCTGCTAAATGTCCTGGCCATAGTTTCCATGTCCTGGGGATGCCTCTCTTTAGGCCTCACCCTACGTTGACTCCTTTAGAAAATCCTGAATCATCAGGTGCGATGTGCATGGTGTGTGGGTGGATGTGTGCATGTGTGCATTTTTAATTAGTGTTGTCCACCAAGGACTTCTCACCCCCCCTCGATGCATGACGCGATGCTTTTCTAGCTTCTTAAAGCAGCCATGTGACTTGCACCGGCCATAGTATTATTTTTGGGTAGAAACTTTAAGAGTTGGCATGTATGATGACAGTCTCTAGTCCCCTGTGCTACAGTGACACACAATGTGTTTGGCAGTGACGTCCTATTTCCTATCTTAGGCTAGGTCCCTGAATACAAATGATATGATGCAGAGTTTCCAGCTGATTCCAAAAGTGAACACAGATACAGAAAGAAATAAGCCTTGTTGATTGAATCCACAGATATTTTCAGATTGTTTGTTACCGCAGCACAACCTGGCCCATCCTGACCGATACAATAACCAAACTTTCTTAGATAAACAGCTGTGAGCTGCTCTTATACTGTAGAACAAACCAAACAGAGCTGCTCACGTGAGAAACAGCTTGATTAAAGAATCTGTGTGTCGTTGTGAGTGTGGGTTTGCTTTGTTCGTGTCATCTTCACATGTGTGGTAGGTTACAGAGTCTTTCAATGTCCACCGTTTTCAGTATTCTGAAGAATGACTTCCTGTCTCTTTAGGGTCTTTACCACCTTGCCTCTACCACCTTCCCAAAGTAAATGTCGGGTACCCTCACAATGGTCTTATTAACCCCTCTTGCTTCCAACCCCAGAGCCTGCTACTGGACAATGGCATAGGGCAAACACAAAGTGTCAAAACTTAAGGCAGTTCCCAAGGATGGCCTGCACCCCCCTAACAGCACTTCTCAAACATCACCCCGTATTTGAAGACCATCCCAGACATCTCACTAGTTTTCAGGTGAAGCTCCAGCCGTCTAACAGATGGAAGATGATATTATCTGAACAGAGTGATGGGCTGGGAGACCAGACCCTGCAAACCTCGATGAGCTACCATCGTCCTTTATTGTAGTTCCGCGGAAGCTGTGGGAGAAACTGCACAGTGAAGCTTGAGCTTGTTTGACTTGCAGCTTCATAGCCCGACCCTCTTTCCTGCCCCTCTCTCCTCATGTTAATTCCTGTCCTAACGAAGCCATGGGAACCCACTGGCTCTCTTGCAAAATGCCGTTTCCCAAGAAACCTGGCTTGCGGTCAAGTCTGAGCTTTCATTAGAAGGGGCTAGAGTCAGCAGACCTCACCAGCATATATTTTCAGATCTCACCAGATTCCAAGATGACACTAGAGAGAACTAGTCACTATTTGGCCCTGCTGAGTGTGAAGACAGGACTTGGTGGAGATGAGGGTGTGCGCCTGAGTATTCCGTCACCCGACATTTGGCCTCGGTTTGGATAACTCATCCCCAGAGTATTCTGAGAGCTCATCGTGGGGGCCGGATTTGGGGTAAAAAGGCCCTTTCTCACTGTGGCCTTGGTGATTAATACACCAGATTCATAAATACCCATATGCATTATCCTCACATCCATTTTTATATCAATAGAAAATGCGTTCCAGATGTGTGTTGGAGGTGATAGGCTTTGTGCCGCTGACTTTTTATTTTCTCTTAGGTCTCAGCCCGGCCCGGCACACAGCCCATTGTGTTTGTATCCAAAAGACGAGTTGTACCTGCTCCGTAAGCCGGGGGAATTCGCAGCAACCTGGGGAAACGGAAAGAATGCCGCTTTCAGGCCCGATTAGAGAGCTGTGGCCTGTTCCCCAGGGTTCTCAGGTTCAGCTGCCGCTGGCCTACAATATCATCTATTGTCTCCCAGGGCGCGTGCTCCGTGACTCGGGTTTCTGCACCCCTCTCTGTGGCCAGTGTGCACAGCCCAGAGTGCTCCCCGAGGAGAGGGGACCACTCGGCTTTCTCTGTTGGCTTTCGTGTCTTCTGCAAGTGTTCTTTGCAGTGGCCTTCGTGGGGACGTGGAGAAGGAAGCCTCAGATTTGGGTCCCTCCAAGGGGAGTCCAAATTCTCCGCAAGTTAGAAGAATCTTTGCTCTTCGACTTGTGGGTGGCAGGGAACTCCAGAGCATGAACTTTACAATCAGAATCTCAGTCAGGCCGTTTCTCAGCTGTGTGGCCTTGGGCAAGTCCCTTAACCTCTCTGAGCCTCCGACTGTGGAATCCAACCACTTCGTGTCTCTTGGGCTGTTGTGGAGATGAAGTGAGTTGATGCATGGAAAACTCTCAGCATAGAGCCTGGCATGTAGCAAACCTTTCCTAAATAGTAGCTAACACCATGATTATTATTACTACTGTTATTGTTTTAATTTCACCGAAGCCTGGAGACCCACACAGTGATCCATTGGTTTAGAAGTGGGTGTGAACAAAACACCCCTGGACATTCTTCCTGGCCCTACCTTAAGGTTTCTCTTGAAACACCCATTTTTGGGCACATCTCCCAGATCCTTGGAAATAAACACCATGTCCTAATGTTCTGGAGCCACATTAGTGACTTTGAACTCTAGGTAAGTTTTTTTTTTTCCCCTTTTCTTTTTGGAAGGGCCTGTGCTGATTTAGGCCAGCCCCAGATCAGAGGCGTAAAGTGAAATCCGGAGCTGGCTCGATTTTTCCCTTCACCGTGTGCCTTTCTCTTTGCCCAGGGCCGACCCCCGCTGGACACAGTGGAGGCTCGAGGCACACGCTGAGTGAGTGGACGCAGAAGAGGGCGCTTGGTGAACGGTCATCCTAGAGGAAGTCAGGATTTGATGATAATCATAATGACATGATAGCGATCATTTTCTGGGCACTTAGATGCCAGGCAGCAGGCTCGTGTACACGGGTTTGTACATTTCCTCCTGAAGGAATATTCTATGAAGGAGGTACCGGGGAAGCTCTTATAAGAGGTAAGGACCTTGACCCTGAGCCTGGGGCCCTATGATGGTAAAGGGTAGAGCTGGGATGCAGGTCCAGGGAGTCTGATGAGAAAGCTTTCACACCTGCCCAGCAGGTGAGCAGCCTCCCTGGCTCAGTTGTCCAAATGGTCAAGCTTCGAGGTGGCCTCATGTTGAACTCTCTAGGGAGCTACCCTGCTTTCTGTTTGGGAAGATACACGTAGATGCATAAAATTGGAACATTTTGATTCTCTCCTTTAAAGACGAGTATGCGATTAAATCGATCCTGTCCGTCAGATAAAAAAAAAAATCCATGCTCTTAAGGAATTCCACGAAACCTCTAAAAAGGATGAAATAGACCTTCATAGTCTCCTCCAATGTTTTCCTCATTGTCGAACTATTATTTTTGTTATGATCATGTGTGTTTCTATATACACAGAGATAAGGGTCTATAAGAGAGGTGAGTACATACTTAAGAGATGGTTAAATTTTATGCATATTATTTTAGTTTTAAAAATTAGGTGTCGGGTGGGGGAAGAAGGCAGAAAACCATACTTGAACAACAATAAAAAAAAAGAAAAAAATGAGGTGTCTATTGGGTTTACTTAAAGTTTACTTATATTTTTTTCAATGAAAACATAAATGAGAAAATATTAAGGGCTCTACACTGCCAACTCCCTCCTTCCTCTGTTTAAAAGCACCCGGTTCTCCCAGGGAACAACCCAGGCTTCCGAATGGGGTTCAGGGGCCCCAGTCTGGAGGGAGAGAATTTCCCTTTTAGTGTCTACCTGGTTGGTATCTCTTCCTTGCATTTTTGACAAGCTCGGTGGAAAGAAACTTAAAGGCAATTAAAAGTTATCATTAAAGGACACAGATACTCCCCGTAGGCCAGGTCTCCGTGTCCCAGCTGTAGAAGCAGACGCGCCGACACTGCCTCTTCTCTCCCTGGGACAACGACCTACGCTCTCTGGGTCTCCAGTAGCTACAATGGTTGACCCTTCAACTCCACCGGAGGAGAAAATCGTGGGGAGGCCTTTGATCTCTGGTCCCATCACTTTGATTGGTCTCAATGGCAACCGCCATGCGGTGCCGCCCTCCCCCAGGGTGGAGAATGAGCTCCATTGTTCCATCCTCCTCACCTTCATTCCGTCCTAATTACCTGTGCCCACTGAAGCTGCCTCCCTTCCCCGCTTCCATTGGCTTTGATGGGCTGGGAAGACATGCGCGTAGACCAAGCGACCCACTGCCCCCTCGGCCTCCTTGGTTCCTTACTTTGTTGCCTCCTCTGGCGACAACATGCTTTTGTTTCTCTCACGGGCCTGCTTTAGATCTGTCATCTGTGAGACCGAGTCCTGGGAACCCCACACAGGGACCCGTGTTGCACCTGAGACCTGCCTTGGTTTTCTTGTCTGGACAACGGGGAAAAGGCCGGTGGCCTCACCTTAGGGCTGAAAACTCAATACCTTTGAAGCACAGGGGCTGACCCACAGTAAGTCATTAGGAACGAAGGTGACATGTGGTTATTTAAGAGAGAACAACTGAGTGACTTCTCTAGATTTGGTTATTGGGGGTGGCCTCTCGATAGTGATTGGACTGTTATTGTCAGTCTCGGTCTGTCTGTCTATCTATCAATCATTCAATCTATCTATCTATCTCCTGAGTTCTAGCCCAGTGGGTGCCCTTTCTCTTCGACACAGCACCTGTAGGCCCTCTGTCTCCGGGAATCCCATCCTATCATGGTTTTTCTCACTTCTAGTCCTTCGCATGTGCTGTTCCCACTGCCTGGAGTGTCCATTCCTGTCCCCACTTCCCCTGCTTAACTCTGGTTTGCCCTTCAGGTCTCTGCTGAGATGTCGCTCTTCTCTCCAGGGTTCTAACTTGATTCATCAAGATGTCCACCTTAGCAGCTCCCGCATCCCGGCATTTCTCGCCGTGTCTCGCCATGGTCCCTTTTCTTACTTGTATCCCCCTCCCTCTGTCTGGGAGCACGTGGAGGGCCAGGCCTGTGTTCCTTCCAGTGTTTCGTCCCTAGCAGAATGTCTGATCTCAAAAGTTCTCAGTAGGTATTTCGATCCATTTAACCAACATTTGTTGAGCAACTACTATGTGAAAGGCACTATGGTCATGAAAAATATAAGGGGATCCTTGCCTACAGGGAGTTTTGGTTTTAATGGGGGTGGATGAATGCACGTGGACTCTAGAACCCCCGACCACCAGCAATATGGAACTTCTGGAGTTGCCCCGGCTTGCTTGGAGTTCCCGTCTCTGTGCCTTTGCACATGCCATTCCCACTGCCTGTAGCACCCTCCCTCCCGCGTCGGCTTAGTCCCCACACCAGAGCTGGGGGGACAAATCCCTGTGGTCAGTCCCTGTGCTGTGACTCCCTTGCACTTTGAAAGTACCATCGAAGCAGGGTTTTGAGTGTGTGGATGCTAACTGGAACTTAGGTCCCCAGAGGACCAGGACTGCCTCACCCCTGCTGCGGGGCTACAGACCCAGGCCAGGGCTGTGCACTGAGAAGGCCCTTGGCAAATGTGTGCACAAGAATGAGTGAAATCATGCTTTCGCTCTTTCTGCTGCTGGCAGAGGGGTGTTTTAGTTTCCACGGGGCCTTTCGCCCAGTGTGGATCTCATCTGCTGCCTGGTGGCGTGATTGATTTCACTCTCAGAGACTGGTGGGCGAGGCCGGGCCCGGGGTAGGGGGGGGCGCCGGCGTGATCCAGAAACATGTTTCCAAAGAAGCGCCAAGTGACCCTGCGGGACTTGTAGGGCCCACTCATGCTAAAGACTATGTACATTGTTTATTAACAACATTGATTGATTTTTCTGTTAAAAGAGGCATTCCTTTCCCACATAGAAAGTGTTTAAATTACGTTTTGTTGAGAAACAAACATTTATGCCATCGATGCACAACTGCAAATTTTGGGGAGGGGAGGGGAGATTTCTCCAAGGCTTAAGAGGAGGTGGGGATGGGTGTTGAACAGGGAAACGGAACAGAGAAAAATCTGGCAGGCCGCCTTCCTCCCTGGTCAGGGTGTGGAGGGACTCAGCCTGTGACCACGATGCTCTGCAGGATTGCCTGGCTTTCTCAGCAACTGTGTTTCCAAAAGGGGCCACGCTGCCCAGGATCCAAGATCCCTGACTCCTTTTCCAGTGCTCTTTTTTCTTTACCCCAGACGGCCTCTCAACCGATGGGCATGATTCTGGACATCGCTGGAATCCAAGGTCTTACTGATTCCCATGGTAGAAAAAATAGAATGTTCTGAGAGCCACAGGTGAGCTTATTGGATTCTTCTCATGCCATCTATCAAGCTTAGCTTAGCTCTGGGCCAGTGAGCTCCAATGTCTTCTAGGGCTAGGCAGGCAGCTCACGTGGGTGGAGCTGATCGGAGGTGCTCTCATCTGGCAGGATCCCAGCGGGAAGGAGATGCCATTCCCCAACTGGGCCATTTGATGGAGGTTACTCGGCATGCTGTTTACAGGTGTCTGGGGAGAATGGGATGGACATCAAAGGAATAGTGTGGTACCTCCAGGCTAGTAGCATGGGGGAGCACTCGCCTCCTTCCTGGCCTGAAGGAGAAGTTATTGGAGATGCCAGCTCTATGCAGAGGCCCCGGACAGGAGCTCTGACCTTGGGCAGAGGGACTCAGCCAACTTGCAGGGACTCAGGGAGCCCGCAGCAAGGGCACTGGGGAATATGCACCCTGGCTCCACTCTACTCAACATTTTTCCCCCATGTCTCCCGTTGGTCAAGTCCAACCTGAAGTCAAAGAAGGCACCCATACAGAGGCACAAGGGTCCATCACAGCAGCAGAGAGCAGGGTGGGTAAGGGAGGAGAGAGGCCCGGCAGAGACACATGGAAGATGCTTAACATGTATGTATATAAGACAGGTTTCATTTTCACACAGGAGTGCATCCCACGCCCTTGAAAACCATGGCTTTCTTTGTCTACCTTAATTTCTCTGTCTTCATTTCTCATTCTCTAAAATGGGGAACTGACAACAACAGTACTCAAATAGCCCTCATTTACTAACCCTTTGAGAGCTGTTGTCAAGATTAACTGAATTAATTCATGTAATGAACTCAGACTATCCCAAGTAAGTGTTCAGCTTTTGTTACTTAATCATTGTGATCCTTGGTTTCTCTACTTTTGAAAGGGATGTGGGTACAAGAACTATTTTACTGTTCCTTTAATTCTTCTGTAAGTAAAGCAGCAGTGGGGCCTCAATGATAAAGAGCAACTCACCCAGAGACAAAATGTAAGGACAGTAGGGAATGGTGGGGACTGTGGAAAAGTACAGAGTCCCATCTCAAGGGACCACTCACCACTTAGCTCTCATTGATTATGGCCTTGTAGGAATGTAGGCTGTATGTTTCCAGGACTTTCAAGTTTTCAAGAAAAGCTGAAAAACTGGAATTTTTTATGTGAAAGCTTCTGATTTTTTAATGTTGGAATATGATACAAATTTTTTAAAAAACATATCGTCCAAGCCAATGCCCTGTGAGCCAAACAAAACAGGTCTGGGGGCTGGTTCCAGCTCCCCCCTAGCCAGTAGTGCTCTGTGGACCAGAGGAAGCTGGTAGCTTCTCAAGGGAGAAAGAATGTGACCTTGGTCCCTGGCAGAGGCCTCTGTAGTGAGGCCTGAGATGAAAGACCGGAGATAAGATAAAGCATCCTTGATCTAAAACGTAAGGCTGCCGTCAGCAGTAAGGGAAGGGGTGATGGGGGTGGCCTTTCGCACTGAAGGGAGACACGGTGTGCCTGTGCTGGAAGCCGGGGTGGTTCTGCCATCACATCCGGCGGCCAACGGTGGCCACAATCTTGCTTTCATCTGGACCAATCTATGAAGGGAATTTTGGACAGTTCGCTTTGTCCAAAGTTTTCTTTCTTTGTTTTTGACATTCTTGGGGAGGCAAGGACAGAAAAAACCCGACTCTGTGATATTACATAAATTCGAGGAATTTAACGTCAACCCAGATCTTGTGATCCTTCTGGGGAGGAACCGGGCTGTGGGCAGAGCTGCTGCGAGCTCCGGGGCCGCCTTCCTTCACACAGCCCCGGAGCAGGTCCCACTGCCTTCCCTCAGAAAAACAGAGATGTCTTCAGAGGGAGACCGAGCACACGCTCCCGTGTGGGACTCCTCTCCCCGCGCTCACATCTGCTATCCACATTGCGACGGTGTACTCTGGTTGTTCAACAATGAGCAGAATTATTTCCTCTCGTTACTGCCCATGTCGCTTCAAAACCGCACTTGGAAAAATGAAACCGCGGAAGGAGACTCGGCCAATCCCACCGCCTCGCCCAGCTTTCCAAACACAGGACTTGGGGGGCGGCCGGCGAGGTGGGCACTGAAGTGCCCCCAGAGGGAGGGGGCAGAGCCATGGCCGTGATGCGTCCCTACGGCTTTCTGTCTCTGTGTACGTGGGTCTGTGCAGGTGCCTGTACAAATGTCTGGGTGTGTATCCCTGACTGTCTGTCTGTATGTGGTGATCTGAGTGCTGTGTGTCAATTTCATTTAATTTTACTTGATGACTGTTTTTCAGCTTCATTGGGATATGGGCAGATCACACATACATGTCAGGTGTACAGCGAGATGATGTGAGACATGTATATGTCACAAAGTGATTAGTATCATAAGGTTAGTTAACACCTCTATGCCCTCACACAATTACCCTTTGCATGTATGTGGTGAGAACATTTAAGAACTGTTAATAATAGTCACCATGCTGTATATTACATCTCCATCTCCACACCCCCCCACCCCCAGCCACTGGTACCTACCACTCTCCTCTCTGTTTCTGTGAATTCTACTTCTTTGGATTCTACCTATAAGTGAGATCATGCAGTATTTACCTTTTCCTGTCTGACTGATTTCACTTAGCATAATGCTCTCAGGGTCCATCTGTTGTTACGAAAGGCAGGGTTTCCTTCCTTTTTCATGGCTGAATAAGGTTCAATTAAACGTGTGTGTACCACATTTTCTTTACGTATTAGTCCATCGATGGCATGTGTCTATTTTAATAGCACCCATTTATTTACCAAATAGTTACAATAATCAGCCAGACGCCCCCCGCTAAAGAGTTCTGCTTTCATGGATGCTCCTCTGTACTCTTTATAGCAACTACACAGCAGACACTACGATCTGAATTTTACGGGGGGCTAAACCAAGGCTTGCCCGTCCGTAAGTCCCTCCATCTAAGTATGTATGAGTACTTCCTTATGTCATTGCCCCAGGCACTGTCCCGAGCATGGGGAAATGACAATGAAGGAGACACACCAACTCATGCCGGCTGGGAGCTCATGTCTCAGCGGGGAGAAGCACGTTACAGATCAAGAAACAAACAAATATTATTTCCGAGCTAGTAAGTGGGCGGAGCTACGGCGTGTTCACGGCACTTGCTGCAAAATGCGGCTGTCGGCTTGAGCCAGGGCTAGAATGAGACCCAGGCAGGTGCCGTGGTTAGCTGGACCCTGACTTTGCACAGGGCGCATCTGTGCCAGGTGAAAAGGGGGTCCAGAACCAAACGCCCTGTTGGACAGTCGCCTCAGTCATTGGCTGGTAGGAGGGACGCGCCCTTCAGAGTTTGGATCATGCAAAAATCCCACCCCTTCAAATGCCTGAGGAGAGTCAACAAGGGCAGCCCCACTTTGGGCGTCTCCGCAGGTACAGGCGCAGGGGTCGTGTGTACTGGAGAAGCAGGCCTCTTTTTTTTTTTTTTTTGTCCAGGATTAAATCAGGGAGGCATGCATCTGGGCATCATGTGGAATTGCTTTGGAACGCTGGCTCAGCCACGTACGGGATGCGGGCCTAGGGAGGAAGGATCCAAGAGCCGGGCTCCAGGTGGATGCACGTGCCTGAAGCAGGGAGGGAGGAAGGCTCTGTCTCAGTTGAATCATGCTGAAGGGAGCCCTCGGCTCTCCTCGGGCTGGTCCAGGCACGGCAGCAAAACAATGGCACAGTCCCACAGCAGGCAGCCTAATGCTGACCATGCACATGACCTGTGCATGCTGGGGACCAGCCAGCCACTCATGACTTCATCCATGCCGTCTTCCTCTGAGGGACAAAGCCCATTTTAGGAACGGAAAAACTGAGGCTCAGAATGGCCACGCAGCTAGTAAGAAGCTGTCGTGTGGGGTGTGCATGTGGGTTTCCAGCTTCACGGACAGGTCCTGTCACCGCTCCAGCAAGCATGCAGGTCCTAAGGGGATGGGGAGGGGCCTGGGTACGGCAGAAGGGAAGTAAGGTGGGTTGAGAGTTAGGGCTGTGGCCCTGCGAGAGAGAGGTCCAATCAGAACTTCAGAGCGTACAGAGCAGCAGAAAGACACCCACGGGCCATTGAAAGGAGACCAAGGGAGGGGAAGGGGTTTACAGGCTGCCTGGGTATTTCCATAGAGCTTTGAAGATTTTTTTCCCTTCCTCCCAGAATCCACCACAGCACACTGCAGTCTTGTCCTGCTTTTGAGGAACTGTGATCATGGAACTGGGAGTAGAAAAGACTGGGGTGGGCAGGGAGCCTCGATGGCTTCTGGTATCATTTTGTGTCTTCAGGGGACAAACCAAGCAGAGGGTTCACTTAGGTGAATGGGTCTGTATTTCTTGTGAGGTACCAGCAGTTAGGCATCCATTTCTTGCTTGTGTCCACAGGAGAGAAAAGGGCAACCTACCCCTATGAACTACTCAAAGTACTCAAGGTCATGAGCCTCCCGACCCTGGAGGCATGTAAGCAGAGGCTACACAATTCCATGGAAGAGAGTCTTTTGTTGGGTAAAAGGATAAACTAAATAGTCTCTGATGTTCTTTTTCAATGTCCAATTCCGCATTTCTGTGACACTAAGGAGAGTTGGTTATACTAAGTGCAAATCAACAGAGATACACATAGCATCCACCACTTCCTCTGATGCTTACTCACTCGAGAATCTTTTGGCAAGTTTTTCCCCCTTCGAGTCTCAATAATTCTCTCCTATTTCCCCTCTAAACTCAGGCACACACAAAAGTTGGCATATTCAATTGATGAGGCATTCGATATGTAGAGATAGTACAGTAGAGAGCCAGAGTTAAATTCTTCTGAGAATTTAAATCTTCTGAGAATTTAAATAAATCTTCTGAGCCAGAGTTAAAATTCTTCTGTCTCCCTCACTAGCTGAGTGACCTCGAGCAAGTCACTAAACATCTCTGAACCTCCATTTCCCCCTCTGTGAAATGGGGCCAGCAATAGAACCCCTCCTCATGGTGTTGCTGAAATGCTCGAGACGCTCCATGCACAGGGGTGTCCAACCTGCGGTCTGCAGGCTGCGGGCAGCCCAGGAGGGCTGTGAATGCGGCCCAACACAAAATTGGAAATTTACTCAAAACATCATGAGATTTTGTTTTGTGATTACATGTCGCAATGTATTTAATGTTGTGCCCAAGATGACTCTTCTTCTTCCAGTGTGGCGCAGAGATGCCAAAAGGTGGGACGCCCTTCGTGATGCTTGACATAAAGGAAGCACTTCATAGGTATCAACTCTCATTATTATTTATTCAACAGAGATTAACTGAAGGTCAATGAAGTGTCAAACCTGGGGGATCGTGGGCCATGTGCAGGAAGAATAAAAGATCCTTCTGCTGTTAGAAAAAGCCCTCTTGAAGAAGCATCGGTACAGACAGAGGAAATGCAAAGCAACAATTCTCCTCTTGATTTTCCAAAAGCCTTCCCACGAGGTCACATTTGGATGAAATCCAAGGCTTGGGTGATGGTCGGGCCTTGATTTTATCAGAATCGGCTTTTCCCAACCAGACTGCACATGCTATTGATATATAATATAGCGTTATTTATGACTTGTTGAATACCCACAGTCTGTTCAGCCCTTTACAAGAGATAAAGAAGATAAGTCCCGGCCCCCAGGGGTTTGTGATTTAAGTTACTCAGACTCAAAGTGCACCAGCCAAAAAAGACTTTGGATGCCCACGGCACGTCAGCTCTAAACTCATTTATTCCCCCATAAAGAAGACAATTAAGTGACAGGCTGAGCTTGGATCTTTGCAGAGTTTTTCTCGATCTAGCAAAAAAAACAATAACAGCAGATGCCATTAAAAATTAATTAAAAAAGAAGAACTCTTTCTAAACCTGAAACCACGGAGCAATAAGTCATCACAAACCATGAAACGGAGGAGGTTTTGATTTCCTGCACTCCTTTATAGGTCTCCAACTTTGAAACTTTACTGTCCAAATTATTTACCATATGGGGATGAGTAAGGGAGGATGCTGGGTTTTTAAAGGCAGAGAAAGAAATACAGTGGATGCCACATTGCCTGGAAGTGTGGCACATTTCAGAAACCAGGCTTCTCCTGCGTTCTGGAATGCATGCGGAGATCCCATTCAACCCTGGTGTTCTCGCTGTGGCCCGTGCTTACAATGTCGTGAAGGTACATCCGTGAGAGGACATTGCTCCACCCTCATCCTGTTTCAGGAAAGAAGATGGACACGTGTAGACACAACGGAAGAAGTACCTGGATGTTTGTTAGCAGTAGGGTGAACTTGCTTTCAAGTTGGTCTGTTCTGTCCCAAGTTGCAGGGACATTGGACAGGTATGGAGGACCAAGAGATTTTTCTGAAGTAGGAACTTCCCTCTTTGTGGCCTGTCTGATCCCTCACCCCAGAGAGAAACTTG
>PVKM010009414.1:0-36927 GCA_004027735.1 Carollia perspicillata
ATATTACATAAGTGATTTATTTTTCTATGAAACATCAGTGAAAATTCAGAGCTACTGCTACTACTTCACCCCTCCACCAGGCACCCTTGATTTCAGAGCTTACAAAGCAGAAAGATGCTACAAACATTGAGGCCAAACCTACCTTTTGGAGACCCACACCAAATCTGAAGATCTAAACCAACCTTTTGAAATTCAACACAGGGCAGAAAGCAGGATAAGAGACAATATGTCCACATAGGTCTTCACCTCTTAAGCACCTATATATCTTTTATCTCTGTTCTGTCCCCATCCCATTTATATAACCACCATGTAAAACATGTCCAACTTTAGGTTGGCGCTTCCCTTATTACCAGATGTAAGTCACAGCAGGAGAGTGCAGTGATGCAAACTCAATTCACTCCACAATGATCAGTAGTGCAGTGCTGAGTGGTGCTCCACAAACTCGGTTCCATAGAATGCTTATCCCAGCAGAATTTAAGAACAGGTTTTCCGGCTCACTCCTGATACTTCTCAGCCTGATTCCTTCTCAGACGCCGCCTTTGTTCTCTGCTTATGGGGGTTTTCCACGAGTTCAGTTGGACTTCCAGTCATTGAAAATAGATGAGGTTTTGGACAGAAAGTTCCAGTTTTCAGAACCTGTTTTTATAAAGGTGCACTGGTTTGTCAACAAACTCGGAATGACCAGGGCTCCTTTCAGAATAATCACATTGTCCAGTTCAGCTCCACCAGTCCAAGAGAGAGAGTCTTCCTTCTTTGTGTCCCAGAATCATCCAGAAAGACTGTTAAAACTATAGCTTCCTACGGTCCTCCCAAAGCCTACTGCGCCAGAATCTCCATGGGTAGAAACCAGGGATATCTGTTTTAACAAGCTGTCTACTTGATCCTGGTGAACATGCAAATTTAAGAAACGTTGCTGTGGCCTAAATTGGTCATATGAAAATCTGAAATCATGGTGCCAAACACTTTCTTTACAACTTGGATCTTTCTTAAATATGTAATTATCCTAAGAGATGGCAATTTCCCTTCCAGAATGCTCCAACTTTGTACTTGAGGACATTTGATTGGGAGGAGGCATATTCTTATCCAGATCCTAACCCTGGTCATAATGAGATGAAGACATAGAATATTTTCTCCCTTCTCCCACCCACTCTCACTCCTGGCCAAGAGCTGGCTGGCCATAAATGTGGTTGCTTTATTAATAAGAATCATATTCTGTGTCAGTTTTTTTTCCCAATGAAATGACATGATTAGTTGGGCAGAAATTTTTAGAGGATTTAATGTCTTTGCTTTCACAAGGAAAGACTAAATCGCTGCTTCCATGGAAAATATGTTGAACCTAAACACCTTGGGTCTAAGATTTCTGGGGTGAAAATTCATGAAGTTAATATGACACTGAATACAACAGAGACCTGACTTACAGTGTGACCTGCAACCAGTTTAGAACTGAGCACATAGTGGTAGCTCTGAATTTACTCTGAGCCTCAATGGAGAGGAAGTTCAAAGACAGTTAGCCACTAATGGGAAATTTAAGTTCACTTTCGACATCCCCTGTTTTCCCCTTTTTACTTCCATAATTGCAAGTTGAGTTTCTACACGCAAGCAGACAGCCATGGTTAAGCCCAGTTGAAATAGTGCCAGCTGGCCAGGTCACACAAAAATAGATGCACAGTGACTGATGAAGGACTGGAGAGAACTTCAAGTGGTCACACAAAATGGGATTATCATCTTCTCATGAAATAAGAGAATATTTAATGAAAAATTTTCCAAAATATCAAAAATTAGTAAAACAGATTTATGAAAATTATTAAATTGCAAAGGTAACCGTACAATAAAGAACTTTATTCATTGACACAGTCAGCAAATGTTTCTTGAGCATCTATTAAATGTCAAGCATTGTGCTGAGCATTGGAGATTCAAAAATGAGTAAGAGACAGACTTGACCTCAAAGGGCTTTGTTTCTAGTAAGTGGAAGACAAAAAAATTGCATAGGTATGCAAGAAGGAAATGTTATGACAATAGGTGGACAGGTAACTGTGGGAACAAAAGAGGTCATGGTCTCCAGTGGTCTTTGGAAAGAAGGTATGAGATAGCCTGTGTTGAGTTTTCAATAGTGAGTAGGTGTTCACTAAGCAGTTAAAGTTAGGAAAGACTTTCTGGGAAGCATGAACAAAAGCATAGACATAAAACATATTGCACAACTGGAAAATGTCAAATAATCTGGGACCACTGGAACACCACAGAGTCCAAGGATGATTCTAAGGTACGCAGGGATCTCGTGAAGAGCTTTGAATGATGTCCTAAGGTGTTGAGGCTGAGTACAGTACCAATCGAGAGTTTTAAGTCTTAAGAGTCTTAGAAAGCTCACTCTGGGTGAAATGTAGAGATTAAGTATAAATAAAGATGTGTTAGAGGTTCAAAACCAGTATGGAGGCCACTGCAATGATCTGGACAAGGTCGCAGAGCCTCAGTTAAGGCAGGGGGAATGAACTAGATATGTGTACAGATGTTAGAGCCGCTAAGAGAGTAGAAATGATAAACTGACAAAAACCTGATTGATCTTTTGTTCTTTCAAGTAGTCAAGCTATTTGCTTAAACAATTTCATGTGGAGTGTAAGTGGGTAAGGCCACTGTCTAAATTCAATTTCATTTCTCTGTTAAGGTACTTAAGAGTGCTACTGGACAGCAATATAGTTGAAATGTAGACAAAACTGGACAGAAAATAAAAGAAGAACCCAAGGTAATGTAAAATAAGCAATTCTTGATGTTCGTCAGTTGATGGTTGGAATACAGTTTGACTACTACAAAGGGAGTTTGGGGGTGGGGAGTAAATTGTTTTATATATTTCCAGTTGTGGTAGTTACATGACTCTTTACTTTTTAGAAAACTCATAGATGTGTATACCCAAACATGAATTGTACTGTATGTAATCTTTAATAGGGAGGAAAGGCAAAAATAGGCAGTTCTCAATAATGAATCAGTTCATAGCAATCTGAGAAGGGAAACCTGCTTACTCTTGGATAGTCAACAAATAATACACATTGGGTACATACTGTATGCCCAGAACCATGCGACGTGTTAAATACATGGTGGGGAACAGGCTTCATGCAGCCTATTGCCTAGTGGAAAAGACAGCTATTAAATAAACATTTCTGTCACTTCAATTACAACTGTGATAGAAAGAAATAAAAAAGAACATATTACGAAAGCATGTGACAAGCTTCCCTGAAGTAGTGATGTGGGAGTGAAACACTGAAGAATAAGTTTAAGTTGGTTGAAGGTAAAGTAGGGCAATCAGGGGTTCAGAACAGCATTTGGTGAGAACCTCACACAGCACCCTCAGGTCCACACACACTCTCACACACTCACACATGCTCCTGACTACCCTCACAAACTTTCCTGCTCATTTACACATTATTGTATGTTGTGTTTCTCTCAAAAATCCTCTGTGCTGTGTAACAGTCCTACAGGGGAAACTGGCAAAGACTTTCTATAGACTTTTTTGCATCTGTCACTTACCAGTTATGTCACCTCAAGAAAGTTATTTCACCTACTCGTTTTTCTCACCTGTAGACAGAATTATTAATAAACAATTAATACTTTAACACTGGGCTTTTATAAAGAATAAGTTGGTTAATAAAGCCTTATGAATAGCACCTAGAGTAGAAGTACTTAAAATATTTTTACTACTATTAGTATTACTAAAGACTCTCTTGCATTTCTTAGAGAGAAGAGATAGCTATTAGTCTCGATTTTTAGAAATGACCCAGAGAAATTACACTCTACCTGAATAAACTACTTCCTATGAATGGGGCCAGTGTCCTGAGCCATGGCATGGGATTCACGATGATTAAAAATGTTCTCTTAGGCCAAGAAAGAAGCTTTAGGGCCCCTCCTTGATAAATTCATTGCTTTTTACCTAATTTAATCCTTAAAAGCAAATCTTAAACTTTCACTTCCAGTTGTGATGGAGCAAGTGGTATTGGACTAGCCCTTCTGCTAAAAACAATAAAATTGGAGATAATATATGAGGAAATGGTGTTAAGTGTTGGACAACAGGAAACACAACACTGTGATCCCCAAGAGAGTAGAAATCCATAAGGTGAGCCCCATGATTTCCATGGATCTCTCCCCAGGTACAATTACTCAAGCATGACAAAGCAAGCTAGAATCCAAGCAGGGCCCAGCGGTCCTGCTGAACTGTAGAGGCAGACATCAGAATCCAGGGCTGCTGAGGCAGTCAGAATCTGTGGGGCAAGGCACCATAAAGGAAGGAAGGTGTATTGGGGATAGAGACAAGGGAGGGTCCTAGAAGTCATGCAGAAGATTCTCTACAAATCCTTGATTCAAGACTAGGATGCACACCCCCGTGGCGAGAATACCTGAGGCTTGTAATCACTATGCAGAGCAGTCACCGTAGAGACAAGAGCAGAATAGAGATACTTGATACCAAGCAGTGTTAGTAGACATTGAAGTTCTGGTCAAGGTGGCAAGACATTGTTATAAGCTTATTAACACACATTTATCTGAGATACCAGAAAAAATTAGAACCATGCTCTAGAGTGAGGTCTACTTCAGGCCCACCCTAGCAAAGTCTAAAGCCAAGCCTTTAGAAGATCTGCAGTGAAAACCAAATTTTGAACTTGAGACCCTGCCAAGATAGAGGAGCTTGAGAAACACATTAAGATCTCCAAGGAAGTACCCTACCAAAGCATAAAGACGAGCCTAAACAACTATAAGGTAATAAATTAACCAGTAAATGAGCTGCCTAATAGAAGAAAAGGCAACTTCTCAAAGGAACATAACAAACATCCAGAGCCAACAATGTTCAGTATACAATAAAAAAACTACTAGACATGAAAAAAAAAAAGCAACCATGACCCATAATTAAGAGAAAACACTGGTCCCATTACTGAGATGATGGATTTAGAAAACAAGAACTTTAAAGCAACAGTTATAAATACGGTTCAAAGAATTAAGGAAGTATGGACTCAATGAGTAACAAGCTAGGAAATCTCAGCAGAGAAATATAAACTATAAAAAACAGCTAAATGATAAGTTTAGAACTGAAAAGTACAATAACAAAAAATTCAAGTACATGAGAGATGGGAGAAGAAAGTGGTGAACTTGAACATGGAAAGAGAGATCTGTAGAAATTATCCAAACCAATTAATAGAGAGAAAAATATATTCAAAAAGTAAACAGATCCTTAGAGACCTGTAGGGCAACAGAAAATGGTTTAAGTGTGTGTAATTAGAGACCCAGAAAGAGAAGAATGTAGACTCTTTTCAAGAGAAATGACACGAAGGAAAGCCACGGGCCGGGAGAAGATTTTGTAACACAGATATCCGACACCTGACTTATGTCCAGAGTGTATTTTTAAAATTCTACAACTTAATAATAATACAAACCATGTAATTATTTTTAAATATGCAGAAGACATGAACAGATGCTTCACCAAAGAAGACATATGAATGGCTAACAAGCACAAAAACAAATGTTCAATATCATTAGTTACCAGGGAATTGGAAATTAAAGCTACAATAAGACACTATTAGAAAGGCTAATATTTTAAAGGAGTGGCAATGCCAAGTATTGAGAAAGATGAAGAATAGTTGGGTCTTTTTTACATGGCAATTGAAAGTGACTTTTTTACATGGCAATTGAAAAGGTACAATGACTTTGGAAAACAGTTTTGAGAGTTTCTTTTAAAGTTAAGGATACACTTATCATATGAACCTGCTATTTCTCTCCTAAGTATTTACAAAAATGAAATAAGAATATGTATCCACATAGCCTTCATCCATGTGGTTGGAGCATCATCCCATAGACAGAAAGGTCATGGGTTCAATTCCCAGTCAGGGTACATACCCACGTTGTAGGTTTGATCCCCAGTCAGTTGCATATGAGAAGGCATCCAATCGATTTCTCTCTCACATCAATGTCTCTCTCTCTTTGTTTCTCTCTCTCTCTCTCTCTTCCCTGCTACTTCCCTTCTCTTTCTCTCAAAGCAATGAAAATAATATCCTTGGGTGAGCATAAAAAATAATATATAGCTACATAAAGACTGTTCATAACAACTTTATTCATAATAGTCGAAAACCGGAACAAACCAAATATCCACCAATAGGTGAATGACTACCAAGCGGTCATTAACACAATAAAATACTACTCAGCAATAAAAATGTAAATTAGTAAGTACAACAATGTAGATGAATCTCAGAAATGTTATGCTGAGTGAAAGAAGTTCAATGCCAATAAGCACGTACTGTGTGATTCCATTCATATGAAGTGCGAGAGAGGCAAAACTAAGTTAAGCTGTGGGAACAGAAACCAAATCAGTGGTGGCCTGGAGGAGTGGGTGGAAGGAGGGATTGACTGCAAAGAGGTATGCCCATGGGAACTTTCCGGTGTGAAGGAAACGTGCTATGTCTTGATTGTGGTGATGGTTACATGGGTGTATATTTTTACTGAACTACACACTCAAAAGGTATGAATCTTATTATATGTAAATCATGCCTCACAAAGTTGATTTTTAAGAGGATACTTACCTCACTCTTTAAATTAAAAGTCTCATCTTCATCATCATTGTGTAATGAGTCATTTGGCAATAAATTTTATGAGGAACAAGTTTATTATGAATCATACATAAGCACCCCAAATGAATGTCTAACCATTCATTTGTGTTATATGAGCATGGCTGGAGAAATAAATGCCCGTTAAAATAATAAAACCACTGCCTATGATCTCTAATTCTGGGCTGCAGAAGGAATTGTGACTTTACAAGAAGGAACTGTAACTTTCTTAGGAAGACAAGAACTAAACAGATGAGAATTTAAACAGTGTTATATGTCATCACAATGCAATGGAACTGAAAAAAAAAGAATAGCAAGAAATGAATAAAATTTTAGTGCAAGCACATGCCCTGTGCTGCATATTGTATTAGTTTTTGATTACTGCACAACAAATGATCACCAGCTGGGCAGCTTGAAACACCCCCAGTTTAGTTTTTTATAGTTTGGCAAGCCGGAACTCAGTGGGCTTAGCTGTATTCTCTGCATGGAGTGTCACAAGGCCCAATCAAGGTGTTAGCTGGGCTGGACTCTTATTTGAAGGCTTTTGGGAAGAATCTCCTGCTAAGCTTATTTAGCCATTGGCAGAATTCATTTCCTTGCATGTGCAGGACTGAGATCCCATTTTCTTTCTAGCTACCTAGAAACTACCTGGGTTTCTTCACACGTGTCTGCTCTCCTCCCTCTTCAAAGCCAATAAAAATGGGCTGAGTCCTTCTCAGCTGAGGCTCTGACTTCCCATCTGCCAGAGGAAACTCTGCTTTTAAAGGGCTCGTGTGACTGGATCATGTGAACCTGGACGGTAAATTCAACGGATTAGTAACCTTAATTACATCTGAAAAAATCACTTTTGCCTTGTCACATAACATCATCATAGGAGTAACACAAGGGGCAGAGATCACGGGGAATCACAGAATGCTCGATTCTACCCAGCACCACTGACTTTCTTTGTGTTCCTAGAAATAGCATTCTGAAGTTGTTTTTAAAGTGGTTCTTAAAAACCAGCTACTGGTCAGCAATCCAGAACCTGCTTTCCAGATTACAGTTATTAAGAATGGGATACCACAGAAAATACCAGATTTAAAGTTAGAGGAACTGGGTTTAAATCCCAAGAATTCAGAAGAGAACTCAATATGAGTGGGGAAAAGAAAAAACAAAACAGCTTGCTAGAGGAAGTGGCGCTAAGCAAAGTTCTAGGAGGCACAGAATTTGGGTAGGAACGAGCACGTCTAGAGACACGAATAGACAGGGCATTGGCTGAGCAGTGCGGAGGCCTGCTGGAGAGCCTATGGTGGGGGTGGATAGCAGAAGACAAGATACAGATAGAGGATGCTGAAGTAAAGGTGTCTTTGGAAACCAGGGCAAGAGTTTGCATTTGATTCAATAAGCAATGCTGAGTCTTTGAAAACCTTCCTGTAAGAGTATGCCAAATGGCTGGAAATTTGTGGGTTGATGAGAAAAATGAGATTAGAGGAAAGGTCATTAGAAAGCAATGGGGACCAGAACTGCAAATCTAATAGAGATATATACAGATGTTCTATGATGGGTGGGATGGGTTTTCACCTGTTCCAGCAAAAATTCAAGGGGAGAAACAAGAATGGCAAAATTTCTGTGATTGACGAAGCTGTATAATAGGTACATGAAGTTCAGTACACTATTCTCCCTACTTTTGCATTGCTTGAATGTCTCCACAACAGCAACAAAAAGTTTATGTTCTTTGCAGTAATCCAGGAGTGGAGTCATGAAAACCTAGACATGGGTGATGGCAGGGAAAAGAGAAAAAATGACAAATTCAACAGACATTTTGACCTTGATAACAGATTTGATGTAACTTCAACTAAAAAAAATCAAATCTGACTCATTCGTACAGCCTTGAAAGTAGAATAATGTTGTGAAAGGAATCATCCACTGTCATTAAATTCCTGAACTTCAATGAAGTACCTAATTAGTCTGTAGGATTGGAATGTATATGGAAATTTATAATCTATTTAAGTTGAATTTCTGTCTATAGATCTCTCTTTCTCTGTTTACTACACAACATTAGAAAACTGGACAGATTTTTATCAAGTTTAGGGGCTCTGTTTGAAAAGTTTTGCCAATTAAAATACAGCTTTATTTGGTCTATACAAAAAATCATTTTGTGGGGTCTTAGAGGTGTCTCATTTTTTAAGACACATTAGTGCAGTGTATTGCTTTTAAAGTTTTCTGCAGCTTATGTTCAGAAATTGACCTTTTAAAAAAATTTTCCAGGATTCTTTTGGGTAGAAGCACCCAAAATGTCCAAATGTTTACTTGTTGTCCTAAGTGATATATTTTAAATTTTCTTGATATAGACATAAGAAGTTACACCAGATAAAATTGTTGTCCTGAAGATAAACAATTCTTATTTCCATATCTGCAAGAACCTCAAAAGGAGAATTTCTCAAAAAATTTTAATGTAATTCTGGAAGGAATATTTCTTGGGAGCAAAATGGGAGAGATAGGTTTTTACAGATAATGGCAGTGACAGCTGATGTAGAACACTCATAGAGCCAATCTGGAAACACAGGCTCTCCATGGCAGACAGCTACTGAGTCAAATGCCCCAGCAAAAACAGCGAGTGCCAGAGAAGAAGAGCAGTTCGCTTCCAGCGCAGTCAATGCCTCGGGCTTCCATGACAGCCAGTCAAGGGGCACCCACACTCTTGTATAAGCACTTAAAGTTAATGTCTTGCCTGAAAGTCATTTGGCTGCAAGCACAGAGAAAAGGCCACATGGATTAAGGTACCACAAATTGAGAAAATAAACTGATTTCAAATTTAAGCTCTAAATCAATTACGCTAAGGGCTCTAGTGTTATTTTACAATCTGAAATGTGTCTCCATTATCAAACCCAAAGGTACTAAGCTATTTCAACAAGAACCATGTGCTGGATCCAATTACAAACCAGGTCCCAAGAGCTACAGAAATGTTTATTTTCAGATTAATAGCTAGACCCTGTCACTTAAAAAACAATGAATAACACCTGTCTCTGACTGGTGTGGCTCAGTGGGTTGGGCATCATCCCACAAACGGAAAGGTTGCTGGCTGGATTCCTGGTCAGGGCACATGCCTGAGTGGTGGGCCAGGTGCCCAGCTGAGGGCATGTCAGAAGCAACTGATCGATGTTTCTCTCACACATCACTATTTCTCTCCCTCACTTCCCCTCTCTCTAAAAATAAATAAATAAAATAATTTAAAAACAATAATATCTAGACCTAAAACAACATATTACAATGACATATGGAAAGTGGATAATATTTACTGTCTAAAACCATGTATTTCCTTAAGCTGGCCCTTCACTTTCAAACATCTGCACTTTCCAGTAAGTGGCTACTCTGGTGTTATTATTACAAGGTCAGATGGTTTAAAACACAGGCAAATAATTTAATTTATGATCATGTCACTTCCCACACCAGCAACTCCAGGTAGCATGATCCAAGGTAAAGGGAAGCAGGTTTATTCACACATGTACCAGAGAATAGAATGACTAATGATAATGAAAGAAGCTTTGTTGTAAGGTCCAAATAATTAAATCTTTTAATCATTGAAATAATTTTTAAATTACAGCTCAATCATTATTTTATTATTTTACTGAAGTTTATGAATGCTAAATGAGTTTCCTGGTCAATGCCAAATATAGCTAATAAATAATACAGCTAAATGAAATGGAGATGATATACCACACATTAAATCAACAATTATGTAAAAAGGTATTAATAGATTCTCAAGTCAGATTATAGGGTTTCTCAGAAGTATTCATCTTAATCACTTTGTAACAGGAAAAATGGTAGCAGAAGAGATGATAAAGCCTCCTTCCCCAGTATAAAGGGCAAAATGGTATCCCCTAAAAAAGGTATGTCCATGTCCTAATCCTAAAAACCTGTGAACAAAACCTGTAAAAAGGGTCCTTGCACATGTAATTAAGACTTGTCTAGGTGGGCCTTAAATCCAAAGACAAGTGTCCTTATAGAAGACACACAGAGGACAGGCAAAGGGGGGAAAGGAAAAGGCCACGTGAAGACGGAGACAGAGACTGGAGCTACGCTGCCACGAGCCAAGGAATTGCACGGAGCTGTGGAAACTGAAATAGGCAAGTAAGGATTCTCCCCTAGAGCCTCCGGAGGGACTGCAGTCCTGCCCACGATTTCAGACTTCCGGCCTCCAGAACTGTGAGGGAATACATTTCTCTGGTTTTAAGCTACCAAGTTTATGGTAATTTGTTACAGTCTTAGGTAACTAATACACTTGAAGATTAAAAACCAGAATGTCCTCAGCAAATTGTTTTCTGAAAGAAAAACAAAACTGATTAAGTGATTCCTGACCTCTCCTTCAAAGCTAGGTTCTGTAACATGGTATCCAGCAGGCCCTGGACCTTGTAGACATTCATCAGTTTGCTACTTCATCCTGATGGGTATTCCAACAACCCATTCTGTTACACTATGTGGCTACTACCAAGCCACAGATGCCCTCCAAAGTCTGCATTTTCTAATTTAGACTAAAACCGTGCACTAAAACCCTGTTCACATGGTGATTTGTTCCTGCCAGGAGCCTGAAAACCCTGGAAATTCTGATTTAGAAAGTCTGGTGTGGGAACAAGCCATTTGCATATTTAATAAGCTTCATAAAAGATGGTATTGTCCACCAAAGTCTAAAACCTTGAACCTAGGGCATTCAGCAGTTGGACTTACTCTATGCTACTCTCCAAAACCCACTTGGGTTGATAGGTGAAGGGAACAGTGTGATGGCAAGAACAGGAGGCACAGGGCTGGAGGACAGAGAATACACATAAGAAAGCTAGACAGGCCCTGGCTGGTGTGGCTCAGTTGGTTGAGCCTCCTCTCACAAAGCCAATGGTCAGTGGTTCAATTCCCAGTAAGGGCACATGCCTGGATTGTGGGCCTGGTCCCCAGTTGCAGGCATGGAAGAGGCAACTGATTGATGTCTTTGTTGCACATCAATGTTCCTCTTCCTTTCTTTCTCCTTCCCTTCCCCTCTCTCTAAAAATAAATAAATAAAATCTCAGAAGGAAGGAAGGAAAAAGAGAGAAAGAGGTAGCTAGACAGAAGTTCCAGTCCAGATGGAAAAGTAGATAAATGCTGTGCGTGCCTCCTCCCATGACCACAACAACATTACAGCTAAATGATGGGACAATCAACCTGGAGAACCACTTGAAGACTCACTGAACAGAAGTCTTATAACTAAAGATATAAAGAAGAAGCCACAATGAGACTGGTAGGAGGGGCAGAGACCCTAAACGGGCTGATGCCACACCCACATATGATGGTTGAGAACTGGGAGAGATAGCTCAGCTGCAGAGGCTCATCCTGAGAAGCAAGGTGTCCCAGCTCCACATTGGGCTCCCCAGTCTGGAGCACCAATGCCAGGAAGAAGAACCCATACAACATCTAACTGTGCAAATCACCAGAGATTCTGTCCATCTTGCTAAGACAGAATGCTGCTGGAAGCCAGGTGTCCTCTTAAAGGGCCTGCTCACAGACTCACACTCTCTTTGGAATTCACCCTGGGATCTAGCAGAGGGAGAGCAGCTCAGGAGGTGTCAGAGGTATACAGTGAAAACTGAGTTATGTGGCTTCAGGGTGAGTGCTGGAGGGACAGCCACCATTGTCCTTGTGTTGAGCCCTCCTCCCACACAGCCAGCAGCTGGGCCCCATCTTTCCTCTGTTCAGCCTTCCCACGTGCAGACAAATCTGAATATGCATTAACTTGGTGAACACCACTTGCTCCACCCAGGTGACTCTCTGAGAGCCCACCCTACCCAACTCAGACATGGCTCTTTTGGTATCAGACAGCTGGCTTTGGCCTGTGTGCAGTCATTTTTAAAGCTATTAAAGGTCTGCCAGCTCCAGGCAGGAAATGGCTGGTTTCAGTGTGGGCTGTGCCTTTTTTGAGTGGCCCAAGGCTATGCACTGGTGCTCAATCTAAATATTCATTTACATGGTGACCACTCAGCACACTGTGGTGTCTCCCTGAGATCCTGCCTCACCCAACTCGAGTACCAACCAAGGTTCTTTCAGCAGCTGAGCCTAACAAGTAGCCAGCAGGCAGTGGCAGATCTCAATTGCCCTGAGCCTTTTGCTGAATGGCCCCAGACGTGGTACTGGTTTGCAGTATGGCCTCTCCCACATTTATGGAAAAGCATTTTCCATAAGATCAGGAATAAGACAAGGATGTCCACTTTCCCCACTTTTATTCAACATAGCATTGGAAGTCCCTGCCACAGAAATCAGACAAGAAAAGCAATTAAAAGTATCTAAACTGGAAATAAAAAAACTAAAACTGTCATTATTTATAGATGATATGATTCTAAAGATTCCACACAAAAAAAACTATCAGAAGTAATAAATGAATTCAGTACAGAATTAGTTTACAAAATTAACTCAGAAATTGGTTGCATTCTTATGAATCTAAGAAAATAACTGCATTTACAACTGCACCAAAAAAAAAATAAAATAAAATACATAGGAATAGATTTAACTGAGGAGATAAAGACCTGTATTTGGAAAATTATAAGACAGTGAAGAAAAAAAATCAAAGAAGATACAAATAAATGGAAGCATATACCATGCTCATACAAACAATTGGCATTGTTAACACATCCAAGTAACTTACAGATTCCATGCAATCTTTGTAAACATACCAACGGCATTTTTCACAGAACTAGAGCAAATAATTCTAAAATTTATTGGGAACCACAGAAGAACCCAAATAGCCACAGCAATCTTGGGAAAGAAGGACAAAGGTGGAGGTATCATGCTACAATACCTAATTTCAAACTATACAACAAGGCTATAGTAATCAAAACAGCATGGTACTGGCATAAAAACGGAGACGTATATCAATGGAACACAAAAGAGCCCAGAAATAAACTCATGTCTCTATGGTCAATTAATATTTGACAAAGGGGGCAGGAGCATAAAATGGAGTAAAAATAGCCTCTTCAACAAATGGTATTGGGAGAAATGGACTGGTACATGCATAAAATGTAATTAGACCACCAGCTGACAACATACACCAGCTTAAACTTCAAAATGAATACAGGACTTAAACATAAGCTATGACATCATAAAAGTCCCAGAGAAAAACATAGGCAGGAAAATTTCAGATATCTCATGCAGCAATATTTTTGTCAACATATCCTCTAGGGCAAGGGATCTAAAGGAAAAAAATAAACAAATGGGACTACACCAAATTAAAAAGCTAAAGAACACATCATCAAAATGAAAAGGGATCCAACTATATGGGAAAACATTTGCCAATGATACTTCAGACAAGGGTTTGCTCTCCAAAATATGTAAAGAACCCATATGACTCAACACCAGGAAGATGAACAATCCAATAAAAAAAATGGGCAAAAGACCTGAACAGACATTTCTCCAAAGAGGACATAGAGAGGGCCCTGAAGTATATGAAAGGAGGCTCAGCATCAGTAGCCATCAGAGAGATGTAAATTAAAACCACAATGAAATACCACTGCACACCAGTCAGAATGGCCGTCATAAACAAATCGATAAACAGCCAGTGCTGGCAAGGATGTGGAGAAAAGAGAACCCTAGTGCACTGTTGTTGGAAATGCAGACTGGTACAGACACTGTGGAGAACAGTATGGAATTTTCTCAGTTTCCTCAAAAAACTAAAAATGGAACCGCTTTTTGACCTGGCAATTCCACTACTGGGATTATACCCTAAGAATCCTGAAACACCAATTGAAAGGAACCTATGCACCCCTATGTTCATAGCAGCTTTATTTATAATAGCCAACTGCTGGAAGCAACCTAGGTGCCCATCAGTAAATGAGTGAATCGAAAAACTGTGGTACATTTACACAATGGAATACTATGCAGCAGAAAAAAAGACCTCCTACCTTTCGTAACTGCATGGGTGGAACTGGAGACTATTATTATGCTAAGTGAAATAAGCCAGGTGGTGAAAGAAATACCATGCAATCTCCCCTATAGGAAGAATCTAATGAACAAAATAAATAAACAAGCAAAATAGAGCCAGAGGCATGGAAGCAAGGAACAGACTGACAGGAATGGCCACCAAACTGACAAGGAACAGCCACCAGAGCAGAGTGGGAGGGGAAAGAAGTGGAAGGGTCTAGTCAAGGAACAGGCATAAATGACCCAGGGACACGGACAACAGGGTGGTGATTGACTGTGGAAGGCAGGAATGGTGTGAGGGGAATGGGCGGGGCAGGGGACAGCAAAGGGGGAAAATCGGGACAACTCTACTGGAACAACAATAAATACATAAATAGTTCTGATTCAAAAAGTTAAAAAATAACTTGAAAACAACTTAAGAAGAATTTACTAAATACCTACTCTATGTCAGAAACTGTGCTAGGAGCAGGGCCTCTGATGATGAATAAGATGGTCCCTCCCTTCCTCTCAAGGACAAATCCAGGGCCCTAGCAGAACAACCAAAAAACCAGCTGTCTGTGAGGCCTGATCTCCGTGGGACCACTGAGAACTTAGCCAGTGGCTGCGTTGATTTTTCCCCGAGGTCATGTTCAATACAGAACTGATGTTATCAGGAAATGGAAGTCAGTGGTACTGAATTTAAGAAGTTGGCATTTATAAAATGCTATAGGAGTTTGAGAAAATTCTCCGCTCCTGGTTAAGTGAAAATATAGAAAGGATATTAAATGTTACTGACTTGATTAACAAATAAAGCTGGTGATTTGGTCTCTGACACTTCAGGGAATTCCTTAGTGAAATACCTATAGTATTAGAGTTAGTCCTTTGCAAAGAGGAACTGCCTGAATTTTTAAAGACTACAATTCTGCCCAATTTCATTAACATCCCTGATGTCACTAAGAAATTATATGGCTAAATTCAGAACTATGATACTCATTAGTTCTTAAAAATATAACTCTGGCTGGAAACACCACTTCCCCCAGAACCGGTGATCCCAACCAGGACGGGCTTCCATCCATCCATTCATCCATTTAACCAGTATTTATGAGCTCCTACACTGTGCTAGGCACGAGGTTGCAGCAATGACCACAGTCTTGGCTTCTGTGGGGGCTCATTCTTTACTGTCTTCCATCAAGTGCCACCCCCATAACTGTGAGGCAGATACCACTCATCGGTCACAGCATCCTCTCCTGCAAACACTAGCAGGGGTGTCCAACCTTTTGGCATCTCTGGGCCACAGTGGAAGAAGAGTTCTTTGGGGCCACATATTAAACACTGCAACACACAAACACGAAAAAAATCTCACACTGTTTTAAGTAAATTTACGATTTTGTGTTGGGCTTCATTCATGGCCATCCTGAACCACATGCAGCCCACAGGCCACAGGTTGGACCCACCTGCGAGACTCATGAGATTATTATCAAAGGTGGAAGATGAAACTTAATAGCCACGCAGATCCTAACCAAACACTAACCTGTGGTTCCCCACAAAATGCTACTGCCTTAGTTCATGACATTTTCTGTTTGTCTTTCACCTCTCTCCTCCACCACGATGAGCATCAAAATCAACTCTTCTTAACACACAGCTCGAATGCTCTGCCTTGTCTCCCAGTTCCCTGCATTTGGATATAAATTCTTCCTTTCCTGAACCTGTTTCTTCCCGTATTTTATTGTATCTAATAGTGCATGTCATGTCTCCCACAGTGCATCTTAAGGATAAAAAATGTGTACTTCATGCTTTGAGTGTCTCGTATTATGTCACAAATAGTTTTGCGCGTGCACACACACGCGCACACAAAATCACATGTTTGCTGAGCACCAGTTCAATTATGGGACCACCTAGGTTGATTGAGAGAACATGTAAGCTCACTTGGGAAAAAGCTTATTGTAAATCTGTGTTCAGTGGGGGCATATCATTTCTAGTGTTCTGGTTATCAAGTTGCATTTGCAACACAAACTACCCTTAGGATTGTATTTATATAAATGAATAAAATTTTTATTTGATATAAAGAAATGAAACTACAGTAGATTCTTAATCTGTGAGTTGTGGACTTCTGGTGGCTGTGACACCTCTGATATTGTATACAGCGCTTGTACATATAAGCATAGGTGTTTTTCCAGGGGAAGGATTCACGAGATTCTGAAGAGGCTATAAAAACTAAAACAAGCAGTAACTGACAGATGCGGACAGAGGTGTTGATGTGTTTGTTCTCATATGTCAAAATGGAAAAGAGTAGGACCCCATTCACTGCTTTTCCAAGTTTACATCTTTCAGGGTGATCCTGGTAATCTCCAAATTGTTTTTCCTACATTCATCGCCCACAAAATAAAATATGAAACAATAAACTCATAACAACTTAAACTTTTTTAGCATATAAACATCTAAATGATCAATATCTATTAAACTTCCATATTTTCAGAACCTAATACACCTTTATGACTTGGCACTTCTTTTAATGTTATGTACCTTTAGGAAAAATTTTCTCCAAAAAATCCAAAGTGAAATGTATTAGCTAAGTTAAAGGTATTTAGATTAGCAATTAGTTGCACTTTTTCAACCTAGGGAAGTATAAACAAGGGCCTAGGAAAAGAAAACGGACATCCGTGACATGAACAGTATTATTGAATTAATGTTTATTTAAAATCATGCATGAGTTTTTCCATGAGTGTAAGCAGGCTGTTTCATTTCATAACCATATTTACAAATACCAAATAACTATAACTTTTGTCCACAAGACATACTGGATCAAACAAAGTGATCGATTAGGTTATCTTTTTAAAAAGGATTTAAACTACAAAAATGTTCAGTCAGTTGCTTGTGAAACTTCTCATCTAAAAAAAAAGTTTTTACTAAATCAAATGTATACAATGAATTAGTGTGCAATCAAATCCAAGTATGTTCTTCAGGGTATGCCAGAGGTAAGCAAAGTATTATTAACAGAATTAAGTTCACTAAAAAATAAAGGACTTTCTTCTGGTTATATAGAAACATCATGGCGCATTGTCATTATCTGACATGGAAACCCAGTAAGACACGTTTCGATATCGACTTTTTGTTGTTTTTATAACGGTAAAACAAAATTCCCAACAGAACAAGTGAATTATTAATTCTAGAAAGTGAGCCAGAGAGAGGTGTTCTCTGCAAGAACATGCAATCTCTACAAATAATGTCTCATTTCAGTGCATGAGAGAAAGCACATTTAAAATTTAAACAGCCCTCTGTCAGCCACTAGGGGAGCGATTCTCTGCTTCATCTACTAGACTGTCGTTGGGTGATGACACAGCTCCTTTTAATGCGTACAATTTTTTAAAATAATGACAATTTACTTGTTCTTTTCTATTTTACTGATTTACACATTTCAAATGCAGCCATGTTCATGACAAAACATGCACAAATATTCTAAAAAACAAAAATAACAATTATATACAGCTCGAGAAATCAAATCAAATTTTAAGCACGGTATCTTTCATCTAGTCCAATGACTGGAGACTTTTCAACACCAGTAACGACCAGGTACTGCAACATACCAAACAAAGCCTCAACAGTACATCCAGATTTCTTTTTTCCTTCCAAATGCTTTCATTTTTCTTTAAAGAATGTTTACAATTTACCAGCTTTTAAATTGGCAATAGCTGCCTGGGCAATGCTTTATGCCACAAATCAAAGCCTTTTCCTAACCAAAAGCTACTATGAATTGAAATTAATTTTACCATTCATATTAAGTTCAGATGTCTAGATCCCAGATACCTGGGTAGGAAATATTAAAATCTGCCAAGAGGAGTTAACAGTTGTCTTCTTTTCTTTTAATATAACCCACTATATAATAGTGAACTAAATATATTTGTTTCATAGAAACAACTTACATTTGCCGATACAGGGCAAATGGTCTATATACAGATATATTAGGACTGCCTAACTGACAGTGAGTGTTGCCCACCAGGCCCCAAGTCAGTGGAGCTAATACGGTGGAGCTCTCTGCTGAATGGACTTCCCCTTCAGGATACGTCGGATCTGGAATGGAAATAAATAGGATTTGTAAGTTTACTTTTTATGGTCAGAGCACTGTATTTCCTTTATCGTTTCATTACTCTCTTACATACTCTATACCATCCTGTTGAGCTGTAAATAGAGTAAGATATATGCAACATGTAAGATTTCAAGGTGACCTAAAAGTTGCACCAATCTTTGAGTGCAAGAGCATCTCCATTAAAATTATCTGGAGTTGAAAATCTCCAACAGCTTAAATAAGATCTATAGCCCTATATTCACAGAAGTGAATCCACTCCTTTCTACGGGTTCCTATACAATTATGCTCTTATGAGGAATGTGAATCAAAGAAACAGTTAAACTGCATGTCATATATTTTATTTTGTGCTTATCAGAATATGCCATGACCTACTTGTAGCTACAATCACCCTCATTTCCTCCAGGGAAAAATTCCATCAAAAATATCTCATGTTCTTAAAAGATTCAGTTCTTATTGTCATGAAAGGTTCAGTCACATGAAACTACTCAATCCCCAAAGAAAATATATAACCATATGATGAGTAAAGCATAATTTTGTTTGAAGTATAAAACAGTTCTAGGTTCTAAATTACATAAATACCTTCTTTTTCTTAATTAGTATCAGTCAGGAAATAGAAATAATTGTAACAGCTGAGGTTTACTGAGCCCTTACAATGTGCCTGGGACTTTCCTGAACACTCCGCACATACCGACTCATTCGACTCATCTAACACCGACAGACACAAACACTGACAGAACCTGCCCCAAGTGCCTGAAAGCATTTCCGGTTGCTTCTGTAACCCTCACCTGTTCTCCCACAGGGCCATCAGGAACCAAATGCACTGGCTGTTCGTTCTCCAAGTTCCGAGTACTTGGGTCTGCTCCCTTCCTCATCAACAGGCGGACCGCATCCAGCTGTGTCACTCGGTACTGCAGACTGGCAGCAACGTGGAGGGCAGTGTTTCCATTGTAAGCCTGAAGACAAAGAGACAAAATGACATCCGTCAAGAAAGGGACTCCCGTGAAAACAGCTCAACAGCTGGAAAATGGTGTAAAAAAAAAAGTTCTAACTTTGATGCTGTTACTGAAGTTTTCAAAAAGTACCTTTGCATTCACAAAAGACAGGCAACTGGGCAGCTCCAAAAAGAGGCGAATGAGTTCCAGATTTGCTTCCTCGGCTGCCAAATGCAGGGCTGTGCGGCCACTTTTACGATCCTTGTCAAAGACAAGAGGGAAAAAAGCATGAACATCCACACACCATGTCTTAATGTGCTTTTCACCCAGTCTCTCAAATACCTGACTCACCCCTGGAGACCACTTTGTATCCTCCTCCACAAAACCTTCCTTAACCCCAACCTACACAAAATCTCTCATTCCTGTTATTCCCTATTAATTTGCCTATATGCTTCTTATCACAGTCTACCCTTGCATACAGGGTGGCCATAAAATGCAGAAACACAGACTATACTGTGTTGTCATGCAGCGCAATATAATGCAATAAAGCATATATCATGTACTTGCCCATGTTTCCAGACTTGGTAGACACCCTGTAGACTTATAATTACTTATATTTACATTTCTCACCTTTCTATTAGAAAATCAGGTCCCAAAGGACCCAGGACCCTAAATCACAGCTTATGATTTAGGCATTTTCTTCCCCCAGAGCCCCTAAAACTCAGTGCATTGTACATAGGGAGTACTAGGTAAATAAATCTCAGATTTGAAGAGAAGAAACTGTTTTCCATTTAAAAAAAAAACAGAAGATCAAGCAACCCTTACAAAAAGCACCACCATGATTATCAGTCTATGAATACTAAAATAGCAAGCTCAATTTCGAGCATTTTTTTCCTTTCAAACAAAGACTTATTTATTTCATAGCCAAATGACCTTTTGCTTAATAATCCAAAGATTAAAAGTAAACCAAGAAAGCAGATGAGATAGTCTTATAAAATCTAAGCTTAACTATCCATACTTGGCCACTCAACTCCATTACAAACAAAATCAAACGGGAAAATCATTTTAATCTCTACTTAGGAATAGGTCTTTCGCTGAAACCACTTTTCTCCCCTATCCCATCTCCAAACTCTTCTGTGAATTTACCTTAGCTTCCACGGATGCTCCCATTTGAATCAGACACTTAATGGTGTCAACCAGACTCTTATTCTTTAGCAAAAGCTCCTGAACTTCCGGTGAATGGGGCTGTTGACTTCTCTGGAGTTCGTGCACCACAGCATTGTGGGCGATGACCGCACAGTGCAGAGGAGTCAGGCCTAGAAAAATAAGGCAGTGGTTGGTCAAGCACACTATCCAGCCTTTCAGTTGTACAATTACGAACCCTGAGGATGGTCTCTAACGTGCCCACACGAATAGTCTCCACAAGAACTAGTAAGGCAATCTGAGTAATTCCTCCATCGGATCTTACTGCTAATTTTATCTATCGAACATTTTACCTCTAATTACCTCCCTCCCTTCTTGGTATGAAACTTAACATACCTTTAGAACTAATGGACCCTCTCTATAAATGGCTTTTCACCCAATAAAGTGTCATTTGCTTACCATCATAGTTAGTTGCCTCAAGATCCACAAACTGACTGCTCATCAGTGCACCCTTCTGAATTGCCTACAAATTTTAAAAACAGATATCTGTTAACAAGAGACAAGCTACACAAATACTTGTCTATTAGTATTCCAAGAAATGATAAGTCAACTCAAAATAGATTATTACAACAGGCAATCCACATCCAACTTCTAACATTCAAGCCCTGTGACAATGGGTGATGGAAGCCTGGCCCACTGCCTCTTACCTGAAGCACCTGGGAGTGGCCCTTCTCAGCACAGACGTGCAGAGGGGTTCTTCCCCAGCAGTCGGTGGTGTTCACCTGGGCCCCAAGGTTCACCAGATCTTGCACAATGAGATGCTGATTGGCGGCCACTGCCACCTGAAAGGCACTCTGTGGACATTCAGAAGAAGAAAAACATATTTTTAAAACATGTACCACTATCATAACACGGCGTATGAACATAAACTGAGGGGAAAACTTGCACAGAAAAAAATAAATCCTATTAATAAGTAGTCCAATATTGTAACAGAAGAAAACTAAAATGAACTTCGGGTGTGGCTTTATTATACCCAGTTAGTCTTTGGTCAAGTAATTACAAAGTTAATGTTAATAACTTCAAGGTTGATGGTGGCAAAGAGTCAACATCTCAAAGTTAATATTAACTAAACTCTCTTGGTCTTGAGCTCTGAAACTACCTGTAAATAAATGTGAGACTGGCTGCCATTCTCATCACCATGACAGAATCTTTGCCATTTCACTCTGTCAAGGTCCTCACCTGTCCATTGTGCTCCTTAATATCCAGCATGTGAAGGGCATTCATCTTTCTTGCAAGGACATAGGCAAGTGCTCTTCTCCCTTGGGCGACTGCAATATGGAGGAATCTAGGAAACAAGGAAAAGAAGAGATGAATTTCTTCTGACTTCACTAAGATTGTCTTTAGAAAATACTCTTTTAGCCCCTTTCTCGATATGTTGGTTCATGCAAATAAAACATTACAAAGCATAAACTGTCTTTTTTGCAAAGTTGATAATACATCTGACTTGCAACAGGATGGGTTAGCCTATGAGAAAGAAAAAAAAGGATGCCAAGCACCATACTGACTACTTTAAACCTATTACTTTTAATATTCGTACAAATGCCCTTGCTCATGTGGATTAAATGTTGGCCTGTGAACCAAAATGTTGCTGGTTCAATTCCTAGTCAGGGCACATGCCCGAGGTTGTGGGCCAGGTCCCTGGTTGGGGACATCCAAAAGGCAGCCTACTGATGATGTCTTTTTCTCACACATCTCGTACATTGATGTTTCTCTTTCTCTCTTTCTCCCTCCCTTCTCCTCTCTCTAAAAATTTAAAAAAAAAAACCTCTATGAGGGAGGAATTATCATTTTACAAGTCAAGAAACTGAGGCAGAGAGAACTTACATAACTCACCCAAGGCCACAAAAAGGTCAAGACAGTTAAGTATTCAATCTACAAATCAACTCACAGTTGACCATGACCAACTAATCATGATCTGTTTTTTTCCCTACAGATACGGTCTACGCTGGTCTTTTGAAACCGATTATTCAAAGAAGATGCATATTTTTAGTAATTTAGAACAGGTAATTTGTTCAGCCAGGGGGGAAAAAAAGAAGGGAAAACTCTTTCTTAAAATATTAACTACCACTGAACAGCGATTTCTACCTACACTGATCATCTTGATTAGCCATCCATTTACTAAGGTCTGACTTGGGACACCATAGAAAAATTCTCTGCCCACCATGTGCAACAGGTACAGTTCACCAAATTAGGTACGTGAGATAGAGGGATACTCACGTGTCACCATCTGCATCCTTTGAAAGAAACTGGTCTTGGGATATATTTGCCAATTTGCTTTCTTCCTGCTCCACTTGCCACTGAAAAAATGACTTCCCTAACTGTGTGGTGTTCATTGGATTTCCGATAATGTTCTGGAATGGCAGTGACGTGCTTAAAGGCACAGAACCTGCATCATGCCCCGCCATGGCCTCACAGGCACTGTGTGGCAACATGCTGAAGTTCTGCACATGGGCATCATTCTGTTGCTGAACACTGGGGGAAGTCTGAACAGGAAGAGCGTTCTCACATTCCCCATGACTGTTTAGAAGGGACGCAAAACTTTGGTTTGGGCAGAACTGTAGTTCTTGGTTATCAAAGACGTTGGGTTCATAGCTGGGAGACTGGGACGCTCTGGAATAAGGACTGTATTCCAGAGTTGGATTGTGGGGATAGGGCTGTGGCTGCTGCTGCATGTTCTGGTTCTGTGGAGAATACTGGTACATGGAAGCCTGATCCATCATGTGTGGGGAGCTGCCGACTTGGAACGCTTGGTACTTCTGAGGTGGACTGAAGACCTGCCCTCCATGGAAGTCCTGACACTGCTCTCGGGGAGAGCTCTGAGGGACTCCCACAGGGCTCACCCAGCTAACTTGGACTGTATTCAGGGAAACTGGGTTGCATTCGTTCTTAATGTTGATAATGTTTTGAAGCAGATCGGCACTGCTGTCCGGTTTGGGTTCACTGTGATGAGCATCTTCCATGCTCTCTGCAGGTGTTGGCGTTTGAGGTGGTGTCTGGAAAGAAAAAGTAAATTGCACCTTCCTTCCAACATTATCCCAGGAATAATTTCCAAAAGGTATTCAGAGGAAAATAGTGAAATATTTACCAAAAACTGGGTATGCAGCAAAGCTGGCCTTTTGCAACCTGGTCCATCAGACAACGAATCAGGTCCTTTCCTTTTCCCACTATATAACACTGTGTTTGTCAATTCTATACACAAGAAAGAAATATGGAATCTGTGATCATTTTACGTAGCAAATTTTACCCATAATCACGCTATATTATTTCACTCTAAAGCCCCTACAACACATCATGAATAGAAGTAACTCTTACCTGTGAATTGCTCTCTGTTCACACCTTGTGTCTATAAGGAAAAAAAGGTTTCCAATTTAGTGTAATATTAGATGGCTTCCTGCTTACCATACAGCCATCGGCATACTTATCTCTACCACTCTTTACAGCTCACCATAAAGCTCTGACATAGGGAGTCTCTCAGTACTCATTTTATACCTTAATTCTCATTCTATCTCGCAGGTTCCCCCATTTGCACTTTTACCTTAGTCCGACTACATTAAGATAAAATAAATAAGGCCATTTGAGGTTTCCCTTTCTAGTCAAAATGTTCCATTTCGGTTGAACTCCATTTATTTCCTTGCCCCCTAATTTGCCTTCATTTCTTCATTCATTCAATTTCTCTTGTGACTTACCAAGTGCCTGGCACTGGGCTAAATGGCAGATAGCAAGGCACATACGCTCTCTGTCCTATGGACTTTGTGGTCCACAAAACTCTTACTGGACTTAGGTGAGCAAAGAATAATAACCCCAACAGACTAGCCTTCCTGACCCCTGTCCCAAAACAAAAAATAAGTGCCACCTTAAAATCATCCGTGGCTTGGCCGGCAGCTTTCTGTTTGTGACTTCGGATGTGCAGCAGGAGTTCCTTCACCGAGTTCTTCACGCGAACACCTTGAAAGGGTCCTCTCTGCTGCCTTCCAACCCCCATATGGGGCTCAACTGTTCAAAAGAAAACAGAACATAGCCCAATTAAATCTCTTCACAGGCACAAACCTTAGCAATCTCAAAGCGTAACTATCTAATGTATGAAGCCCCCAACCACCAGAATGCCATGCCTTTCCAATTCCTTCTGGTCAGTGGTCTACCCGTTAGCCCTGCTTCAGGTCTGACACTGCCTGATACCTTTCCTGATCAGGCACCCTAAAGAATGACAGCTCCTACAAATGTGGTTTCAGGGTTTTCAGAGTCAACAGATAAACTCAAATCAAGCCTCTCTGTCTCTCAGCCCTATTAACCCATAAGGCAGTATCACAGATTTGCCACCCTAAATCTCACAGATCTACAATTATTCTTGACTTATAAAAGACCTTGGGGAAGCAAGGGATAAATGATGAATTTTTAGTTTTCAAACCAGACTTTGTGTCCACATAAAAATGTAGAAGTCTATTAATCTACTCAAGTAAGAAAGCACAACACAAACTTCCTCCAAAGATCTTAACATAGCAAAGCCTAACAATGAACAATGTCTTAGATTTGTTTCTTATTATTTCACTCAGTTCAGTTCAGCTATGCCAAGAAATCTGCTCAAATTCACTGAGCTAAAACTACTTACGCACATGCATGCAGGATTTTCCCTCAGACTGTTTTTGAAATTGCTCACAGAGGCCTTCTAAGTAAAAAGGAAATCCGTAATCTGATTTCATACTTAAACTTTAAAGTACACTTTAAAATGTAGTCTGAGTACAGCATTCCACTTCTAACCACTACTATGCCACAACCTCTTGGGATGAGTTGAACACAAAGTAAACATGCAAGCAGTCAGGAAATGAATAATTCTGCCACTTCACTGAAAGTGGAAAAAAAAGGAAAAAGATGGGACAAGAAACAATGCATAATTTGAACATACATATCATAAATATATTAAAGAAACAACTTAATGATGGGGCAAATGAAATAACTAGCCAGTTTTATGTTTAAATTTAGGAGTATCTTGCCAGAATCGAAAACAACATTTCTCTGGAATGACAGGAGTTAATAATTCGACATCACAGGGAGAAAAAAATCAGTTTCAGAAATCCCCTGTGGTTATGCCATAAGCCAAGGAACTAGCCAGTTTCAACCAGATGAAAGCCAAACGCCGGGAAAAGGTTCTACATGACACACACATACAATTTTTGCTTTTGCTGACACTTACTTAACACACAGAGAGCACCTTATACAAACAAGTGGTTTAAATCCTTCTTTAAATGAAAATGGAAAATCACTTTTTAAAATAAAATGCAACTGAAATAGCATTGCCTAACAATGGAGAACACCTAAAAGAGAAGATTCTTCAAACCATGCTGATGACATTCCCTAACAGCTGAGGTTATCTAGAGTTTCCGCAGTGTACCCACAGTGGTATCCTGTTTTCCCCCAAATTATGCAACTCAGTTCATTAAGAATGGATATTAATCGGCCCTGACTGGGCAGCTCAGTCGGGCTTCCAGTCCAGCTTCACCTATGTCTTGATAATATCAGTTCCTTTTCTTTAACATTAAGTCCTTTTACTTAAAATTTCCACAAATACTTAGGAAGAAATAAGTCATGACCTTAAACACAGTACTCAAACCTTTTCACGCACACAAAAAGCCACAAGAAAAAAAACCTACACCTACGTCAGATCCAAAACCTCACCGTAGTATGTGAATTACAGCTTAATGAAACCACTTAAGAAAAAGGAAGAGGGGAGGAAAACCTAACGTGGTTCGTCCCCCCAACCCCCTAGAGGACACAGCTCTTGGTTCCGAGAGGCGTTCCAAGCTCTGAAGTCTGCTGGACGGCACCCGGATTTCACAGACGGTCAAAAGGCATCGAGTTATACCAAAAGCCCAGAACAGGCTAAGACATCAAGTAATCGCCTAACGATTGACGGCTAGCATGATTATGTACTGCTGCTAAGGAAAACGCAGAAGCCACCTAGCACCCAGTCGAGGCACTTCGTATCTGGACTCTCCCCTCCTGGAGGTGCGTGGGCCGAAGGTGGACTGGGTGCTGGGGCCGGTGGGTACCTTGCAGCCGCTCTGCTCGGGCGCCGCCTCTCGGCCGCGTTTCCACCGCCCCACAAGAGGACGCTGATGAGATAGAGAAGTCCGACGAGTCGGAGCCCGGGGAGCCGGGCGCCGAGGGCCCCGAGGCCGAGCAGCTGGCCTCGCAGGCGCCCGGGGCCGCAGCGGGCGGCGACGCGCCGTAGAAGTAGGCCAAGTTGAGCGGGCTGGTCATGAGGCCGCCGTCCCCTGCCACGTCCAGCAGCCCCTCTCCGCCGCGGCTGTCGTCCAGCAGCTTGTCCACGATCATGCTCCCAGGCTTGGCGCTCGGGGACCCCCAGAAACGCGAGCGGCTGCCCCCGGCTGAGGTTGCAGCTGTGATGGGACCTAGGCCTATCGCAGGGAGGACGGCGCTGGCACGGGCGCGGCCCCAGTCCGCCCATCTTTATAGCCCGCCTTCGGGGCCAGGGGCGGGGAGAAAGGACGGCCACTGCTCCGACCTCCCCCACACCCGGCCAGGTGATTGGCGGCGTCTGGGCCCCCAGGACCTCCTCCGGATGCCCTCCGTTTCCAGTAAAATGTACAGGATGAGGCAATGCGCCCTCCGCCCTCGCCCCACCCGCATGGCTCCGCCTAGGCAGACCGGTTGTTTTCTTGTTCTTCAACTAGAAACCCCAACCGAGAGCAGCTTCCCGCCTCCGGGATCCTGAACCCCCGCCCCCAGAGTCCTCGGGCAGTGAACTGCTGAGCCAGCCCCGCCCCTGGCGTGCTCCAGCCAGGCCCCTCAACAGGAGGAGAGGGTGTGCGGCTGGGGCCTTGGGCTGCAGCGGGAGGCTGGGAGGCGGCCGGGAATAGGTCGGCCTGGTTCCGGCTGAGTAGGAAGTCCGGGACTGAGCAGCCCCACACCCCTCTGGCCAAAGCTCCTCACCCATCCGATTTAAGGCATTTCTGGAAGGGTTCTTAAGGGCGCATCTCCTCCAGCACCTCAAAGCAACTTGTCTCCTTTTAGGAAACGTTTGACAGCGTTTCTTTTCACAGAGTCCCAAGCTAAACATAATTTAAAGCCAGTTTTCTGTCTTCAAATTGTAATCAGGGAAAAAGCTAATACTTTTCTTGGTGGTGGCTGGGGGTGGGGGCAGTTCGGGAATAGAAAGTAGTGCCCTACACCCTTGTATCCTTAAATACTGGAACAAAGGCATCTTAGCAAAATGATAAATACACATACACTTAAGTGTCTATATTTATATATGTAATTTCTTTATTCTGCATAACTTTACACTGTGTCTAATAAACACAATTTTTGCTGTTTCCTGTTTTAAGTACTTTTAAAAAGAGATTGATACAAATTTTTATGGAAGTTATGTTTCAAAACCTATGCCTAGGAGTTAACAGGAGAAAAATGATGAATGATTATATCTGCCTTTCAAGTATATTATAATCTCGCAGGAATGATAAGGTAAGTACTTGCATGGTATATTAAAAGAAACTCACTATGATTGAATATCGTGAGGG
Organism: Carollia perspicillata; assembly: GCA_004027735.1. Classification (NCBI taxonomy): domain Eukaryota; kingdom Metazoa; phylum Chordata; class Mammalia; order Chiroptera; family Phyllostomidae; genus Carollia; species Carollia perspicillata. The sequence continues at coordinate 28,220 of PVKM010009414.1, forward strand.
ATACAAAGTTCAGTTAGTGTCCTAAAAAGAAAGACAAGAAGCCTTGTGGAGGTGAAGAGGCCATGGGAAAATCTTTGCAAAAGAGGTGGCAGTTGCGACAGGCACTAAAAGATGGGTGGGATTTCAACCCACAGCATTTACAACATAAGTGAAGAACTAAGAGAAGTCAGATAAAGGCCGAGTCCCTTTTAGGATAGTCAAAGGGAAGGTGGTAACATTAAATGGAAAAGGGAGCTTGGTGCCTTTGGGTGGGGCACTCCAGTGGCAGGCTGAGACACTGGATCTTCATTTAGTAAAACTGAGTGAACATGGCAGACTTTGGGGCAGACAAAATCGGGGAGCAGCTTAGAAGGTGTCACATGGAGGGGCCCAGAGACCATCAGGAGCCACTGCACTAGCCCAGGAAGGAAATGACCTGACCCTGGGGAAGAGGCAGTGGGAGAGAGGAAAGAAATGAAAAGAAAGCAGGTCTGGGCAGCGCTGCTACTGCAGAATCCAGAGGTCTGGCCCAGGTGGAGGCAGGGAGTCAGGAAGGGGTCCCCAGTCAGGCTCTGGTGTGGGGCAGGATGACAGATTGACAGATAAACAAGGATGCCAGCTTGAGATCACAGGGACATTAGAGAAAGCAGAATGCTAGGGTTCCAAGAGGAAAGAGGGGAAGGGAGGGAGACAGAGAGCATGAGTTAGTACTCAGTATTAATACTGGTATAAGACCCTGGTTGGGGTTCCAAAGTAAGTATTTCTTTGTTTCTCACAAAGTGTCATATTGCTCCCAAAACTTATTGCTGCCTCTCCCTCCCAATTTTTGGATTTTGGTAACTTTTTTAAAAAATAAAAAATGAAACAATGTGCTTGATATATCTGCAGAAAATAAAAAGTTCCAGTTATTGCAATTCCTAAGAAACCAAAATCGCTTAAAAGATGCTCCAAAGAAGATGTTGGGCTTTTTCAGTACACTCTATTTGGATTTCATTTCCTCCTCCATTTAGAGGAAGAGCAGAGTGAACTTTTTGGACATCTTTAACAATCTAATATGGAGTCACTGTCAGCCACGGCAGTTATGTCACGTGCTATGTCAGGACTGAGGTGATGGGGTGTAACAGCAATGCCCAAAATCACAAGTCTGGACATCTGGATAAGGACTCCATCTGGATACCAATACGAGTGGGACCTCCACCACTGGTTGGCAATAACTCAAGAGTTCCTACCACCCAATGCTGGAGCTTGGCTGTACCATGGGTCACCCTTGGAGTCCTGCCAGACTTCCATTCCACTGGACCATGCCACCACTTTGGCCGTATAGCTTGAGACAATGCCCATCTCTCTACCTGTGATCTGGGCCAGTGACCAGGACTTCATGGCCCCACACAACACTCTGCTTCGTTCTATCGTGTAAGCTCCCCCTCTCTGTGTGTAACGTGCATGTGACTCTACTGGCTTATTGGCTCCTGTCCCATAATAAATCTGGCATGCATGAGTGACTTCTTTCAGGGATGCTGCCTTGCTCACAACATCCCCACTAACATATTTTAAGTATACTAAAAGCCTGAAATGGCCATTCAAAAAAATTCATGGCTATAATCCATGGCAATTCTTTATTTTTTAAAGAATAAATTCTCCCCTTAAAATTACTTTCTGTTTCACTTGGTATATAAAAATTCAAACCTCAAAATCAGGGCCTCTGGAGAACTTTATGTAGATAAATATGGTCAGTGAAAGACTGATGTCTCAAAGCAAACATTCAAAGCTTTCCATGAAATACTAAAGGAGTCATACTATTTGAGAAGACCACAACCCCTAAAGCCCAGAAGCCCTCCCAGACACAGTCAAGAATGATTGCTAACTTCACTTCAAAAGGAAAATTTTAAAATATTCCGCTTCATTGAAATGTTGAAATACATAATGAATTTGGCTTATTTGATTGAATGATATGATACCGCCATTGTTCTAATCAAATATGGTTGAACATTCACTCAGTAGAAGACCGCCATCACGTTATGAGGACACTGGAAAAGTCCACTAAAGCAAATGGCCAGCAGCAACTGGCCAAACATGTAAGTGAACCATTTTGAAAGTGGACCTTCCAGGGGCACGTCAGCCCTTTAGATGACTGCACCCCTGACCAACATCTTGACTGTAGTCTCACGAGCAACCCTGAGCTAGGACTCCCCCCTCCCCAAAACCACTCCCAGATTCCTGACCACAAAAATTATATTTAAAAAATGAGGCCTTAAGAAATTGCCCACAGTCACACTGTTCATCATAGGTGGGGAAGAGATTAAAATCCTCATCTGTCTGATTCTGGAGACTGACCTTTTGCTTTAAAAAGGGAGATTATACAGATTGGGAGTCACAAAATAGTCATGGCAATGTCAAGTGCAGCACAGGAATGCAGTTGGTAATATTGTAATGACAATCAATGTATGGTGCCAGGTGAGTTCTTGAAATAACAGGGGAGCCACTGTGTGAAGTTGATGATTAACAACTTTGTTGTACGCTGAAACCAATACAAAATAATATTGAATGTAAACTGTAATGGAAAATTCCAGAAAAAAACAATTCATTAGGTTGTGTGTTTTTTTTTAAGGGAGATTAGAAGATTCATTTTCCTCAAGGTTCAGATGCACCTGCTACATCTAATGATACAGAAAAAGATGAAATGGTATGTCAGAATTTCCTGACTCGGGAAAGGAGAAATCTATTCCAAAGCAACTGGGAGAAACTGTAAATAAGGATTAAAAAGATGATGATGCTAGCATTGCCTTGGCTTTATAGACATTAATCATTTACCATGTGTCTTATGCAGTGGAATATTGCTGAATTCATTATAATATTGTGCCAGTTAATTAAAAGGTACTAAACTTTTTAAAGATTTTATTTATTTTTAGAGACACAGGAAGGGAAGGAAAAAGAGAAGGAGAGAAACATCAATGTATGGGTTGCCTATCACACACCCCCAACTGGGGACCTGGCCTGCAACCCAGGCATGTGCCCTGACTGGGAATCGAACCCGTGACCCTTTGGTTCATAGGCTGACACTCAATCCACAGAATAACATTAGCCAGGGTTATAAAAGGTACTAATTTTTAAAAATGTAGATGCAATGAGCTTTTTGTGTGGTCAGAAGATGCTTGATATGGTTTTAATCTTCTGACCACCATGGGATGAAACTAGGAATCATCATAAGGAAAAATGGAAAAACAGAGCAACACATGGAGGCTAAATTACATGTTACTAAACAATGAATGGGTCAACAATGAGAGCAAGGAAGAAATCAAAAGATTCCTTGAAACAAATGAAAATGAGAACACAACAACCCCAAATGTACGGGACACAGGAAAAGCAGTTCTTGAGAGGAAAATTCACAGAATTACAAGCCTTTCTCAAGAAACAAGAAAAACTCAAATAAGCAAGCCAACTTTAAACTTAAGGAATCTTGAAAAAGAACAACAAAGAAAACCCAAAGTAAGTAGAAGAAAGAAAATAATAAAGATCAAATTAGAAATAAACTACAGTCTTACAGAATAATACAAAAAAATCAATGAAACCAAGAGAAAAAAAAGGAGAGGACCCAAAATAAATAAAATCAGAAATAAAGAGAAGTAACAACTGACATCAAAAAAATACAAATGCTTCTAAGAAAATATCATGAACAATTACATAAGAACAAATTGAACAATATGGAGGAAATGGATAAATTCCTAAAAACATACAATCTTATAAAACTAAGTCAGGAAGAATCACGTAAGCTGAATAAACAGATCACAACTAGTGAAATTGAAGAAGCAATCAAAAAATTTCCGAGAAACAAAAGTCCCGAACCCAATGGTTTCATAAGTGAATTTTACAAAATATTCAAAGAACTAACACTCCTCCTCAAACTATTCAAAAATTCAAGAGGAGGGAAGACTCCCAGCTCATTTTACAAAGCCAGCATTATCCTACTTCCAAAAATAGATAAGGACATTACAAAGAAAGAAAATTATAGGCCAGTATCCCTGATGAACATAGCTGCTGAAATCCTCAACAAAATATTAGCAAACCAGATGCAGCAGTATATTAAAAAGATCATGCAACATGATCAAGTGGGATTTATTCCTGGGATGAAAGATCAGTTCAATATTCACAAATCAATAAATGTGTTACTTTACATAAATAAAGAGAAGGATAAAAATCATAGGATCATGGATGCAGAAAAAGCACTTTATAAAATCCAGCATCCATTTATGATTAAAAACTAACAACTCTTAGCAAAATGGGAATAGAGGAAACATGCCTCAACATAACAAAGGTCATAAATGACAAACCCACAGCTAACATCATTCTCAACAAGGAAAAGCTAAAAGCATTTTCCTCAAGATCAGGAATAAAACAAGGATGTCCACTTTCCCCACTTCTATTCAACACAGTATTGGAAGTCCCTGCCACAGCAATCAGACAAGAAAAAGAACTAAAAGGTATCCAGATTGGAAATTGAAAAAAAATAAAACTGTCAGTATTTATAGATGAAATGATATTAAAGATTCCACCAAAAAAACTATTAGAACTGATAAATGAATTCAGTAAAGCAGCAGGATACAAAATTATATTCAGAAATTGGTTGCACTGGTACAAACCAATAATGAATGCTCAGAAAGAGAACCTAAGAAAACAATCCCATTTACAATTACACCCAAAAATAAATAAAATACCTAATTAATAATAAAATTTCACCAAGGATGGAAAAAAATTGTATTCAGAAAATCATAAGGCACTGAAGAAAGAAACTGAAGAAGATACACATAAGTGAAAGCAGATACCATGTTCATGGATAGGAAGAACTAACAGCATTAAAATGTCCATACTACTCAAAGAAATCTATAGATTCAATGCAATTCCTATCAAGATACCAATGGTACGTATTTCACAGACCTAGAAGAAATATTCCAAAATGTATATGGAACCACAAATATCCTGAATTGCCACAGCAATCTTGAGAAAGAAGAACAAAGTTGGAGGAAACACACTACCTGATATCTAACAATATTATGAGGCTTTAATAATCAAAATGGCATGGTATCGACATAAAAATAGACATACAAACCAGGGAAACAGAATAAAGAGCCTGGAAATAAACCCATGCCTTTATAGTCAATTAATATTTGACCAAGGAAATAAGAGCATACAATAGGTTAAAGACAGTATATTCAATAAATGGTGTTAGGAAAATTGAACAGATACACACACACACAAAAAGTGAGGCTAGACCAACTTCTTACACCACATATAAGAACAAACTCAAAATGGATTAAAGACTTGAATGTATGACTTGAACCCATAAAGAATCTATAAAAATACACGGGTAGTAAAATCTCAGACATTTCTCACAGTGACATTTTTTCTAATATATCTCCTCAGACAAGGGAAACAAAAGAAAATATAAACAAATGGGACTATATCAAATTAAAAACTTTTTTCACAGCAAAGGATACCATCAACAAAATAAAAAGACGACCCACTGAATGGGAGAACATATTTCCCAATAATATATCTGATAAGGGGTTAATATCCAAAATTTATAAACAACTTATAGAACTTAACACCCCTCCCCCCAAAAAAACAACAATCCGATTTAAAAATGGGCAAAGGACCTTAATAGACACCTCTCCAAAGAGGACATACAGATGGTTCATAGATGTAGAAAAAGATTCTCAATGTCACTAATCATCAGAGAAATGAAAATTAAAACCATAGTGACATATCACCTCACACCTGTCAGAATGGCCATCATCACTAAGTCAACAAACAAGTGATGGCGAGGATGTGGAGGAAAGGAAACTCTCATGCACTGTTAGGAGGAATGCAGACTGGCGCATCCACTGTACAAAACAGTATGGAGTTACCTCAAAAAATTAAAAATGGAACTGCCTTAATACACAGCAATTCCCCTTCTGGGGATTTATTAGAAGAAACCTGAAACACTAATTTGAAAGTATATATGCACCCCTATGTTAATTGCAGCATTATTTACAATAGCCAAGATTTAGAAGAAGCCCAATTACCCATCAGTAGGTGAGTATATATTAAAGCTGTGGTACATTTACAGAATGGGATACTACTGAGCCATAAAAAGAAGAAGAAGATGGAAATCTTACATTCTGGGAGAGCATAGATGGACCTGGAGAGTATTATGCTAAGTGAAATAAGCCAGTCAGAGAAAAACAAATACCATATGATCTCTCTCATATGTGGAATCTAATGAAAAAAATAAACACCTACAAAATATAAACAGACTCATAGATACATAGAACAGACTGGCAACTGTCAGAGAGGAGTGGGGTTGCAGGGCTGGATGAAAAAGGTGAAGAGATTTCAAGCAAAAAGAAAAAAAACTCTCACAGACACAGACAACAGTATGGTGACTACCAGAGGGAAAGAGGGCAGGGGGAGGTAGAAGAGGGTCAAGGGGGTATAAATGGAGATGGAAGGAGGCTTCCTTTGGGTGATGAGCACACAATATAATATACAGATGATGCATTATAGAATTGTACACTTGAGTTCTATGTAATCATATTAACCAATGTCACTCCGATAAATTCAAAAAAATTTTTAAAAAGAAAATGTGTATAACTCAATTAACTAATATGTTCCATATGAATACTGCAAAATGTTACAAAATCACACATTGCATTCAAGGTGCAATGGATATTACTATGTCAGGGTAAAACAAAATCATTGATACGATTTCAGATTCCACATTGCTTTTATCCTTAAGGAACTACCACTTATTTTGGCACATAAAAGAATAATATTCACAACTATCTGAGAACAATATTAAAATATTTCTTCCTTTTGCAACTACCCATCTGTATAATGCCAAATTGTCCTCATGTTTCAACCAAAACAACATATTGCAGCAAATTAAGTGCAGAAACAGTTGAGAATGTGTCTTCCATAAAGCCAGACATTCAGAGATTTGCAAAAAATGTAAAACAATACTGTCCTCAATAAATGTTTTTTCCCAGTTTGAAAAATATAGTTTTAAAAATACACTAGTAAAGATTTTTTAAATGTTAAAATGTATATATAATATATCATTCAAAGTAATAATTCCAGCTCGGAATGATAATTGTTTAACACAGGTTCTAGAACCTTCCTCTCCTCTCCATCTCAAACTGTCCAAGACAGGCTTTTATCTCTCACCTGGCCAAATGACTGCCCATCCAGCCTTGCCCACCTAAAACCACCCTCCAGACTGCCATCGGCATGCTGCATCTACAACCAAATCTAAAAATCCCTCTATTTAAAGATCCTTCCACGGTTCCCTATCATCTTGAGCATCGAGTTCAATCTCCTCAGGATAGCAGGTGTCCAAGCCCTACCTTCATCGCAAGCCTCATCTTTCTCATTATCTACAGTAATACCACACTGAATATATGGTTCCCAAAACTGGGACTTCTGCTGCTGCCCTGCTCGAATGCTCTCCCGTCCCTCACCTGGCCAAGTCATGCTCATCTTTGCTGAGACTCAGATTAACACCCAACACCCCCGAAGGCTTCCCTGACCCTGCCTCCTCCCAACCCTCACTCTTAAGCCCAGTTTGGGCTGCAGGGGGCCCCTTTTCAGTGTCTCCATACAAACTTCCATCATGGCTGTTAAATCGTGTTGAAAGTATCCATTTATGAGTCTGTCTCTACTACATTATAATCTCCCAGGACAGGTATCCCTTGTGAAGTAGCCAACTACTTGTTATTTAGTACATGTTTAATGGAATGATGCAAACAAATGAAAATGCTTCCAAACTTGTTTTATGTGCAATACCACAGGGACAACAAAACAGACCCTCGGGCCCCCTGAATTAGATAGAATCCCTTCATCTCATCTATCTGGATTACTACACAACTATTTTCATATATTTTGTAAATATAAAAGCCTTCTGCCCAGGATTCTTTGGTTAGTATCAACTTTGTAAATAATGTAAAATGTTTTCAAGAGTTTTGAAAACAGATACCATGTTATGTAACTTATTTGTTGGATACTTTCCCTAAAAAATAGTAATTTGTTGTCTCCACAGCAATTTAAAATATTTTTTAAATTCTCAAGAAACATTTAAACTTCTGAGATTGTTTTTTAATGCAGAAGATTCCAGTCCCTCTTTTGCAGAGGAACAAATTAGACCATATATTTTTTTCTTTTTAGACTATATATTTTCAAATTCATTTATTCTTCAATATTCTAGTAACTTTTAAATGACAGGTATTTTTCTAGGCACTAAAACATAGTAGTATACCAGACAAAAATCCCTGCTTTGTGAAGCTTTTATCCAGAGGTCTGATCATTCTGGTCATATACTCATATCCTATTACCGTTACTGAAATACATTCGAGGCCTGTCCGGAAAAAGTCCAGCCTTTGTTAATAAAATGAGAACAGTTCATGTAACATCATAACATCAAGGTAAACCTGTCAGCCAAGGAGAGTGGACTGAAATGCACGTGCATGAACAATGATGACTTCACTGTACTAGTCAATGGGGAAGGTAGACACCATTCAGTGAACATGTGTCCTGTGTGGCCGTCTCATTCAAAATGACTCAACGAGTAGAGCAATGAATCTGCATCAAATTTTGCATTAAACTTCAACATTCCTCTGCAGAAACTATTTGGATGATTCAGAAGGATGCAGCTACAAGCAGCAAGTGGTTGGCACTTTCATCACAACAACGTGCAA
>PVKM010009415.1:0-37043 GCA_004027735.1 Carollia perspicillata
CTCCTTCTTAGAGGCAGAAACTCAAGGGCAAAAGGCATCTCAGATATCTTCAAGCATAATGATCTACCAAATGAAGATTGGTGTAATGTGAGTTTCCTTTTTCATTCCTAAATGATGATGAATAAAATGAGGATTTTAGAGGAAATATATTTAGAAGTATAATTGTGACCTTGGAAACATTTCAGCATATCTCTTTTTAGTTGAATTTATTTGGGTGACATTGGTTAATAACACCATACAGGTTTCAAGTGTACAGTTCTAGAACACGTCATCTACATACTGCATTGTGCGCTCACCACCCAAAGTCAAGTCTTTCCTGCTATCATGTATCCCACCTATGTTTATTTCAGTTTTATCTACAATTGCCAAGATTTGGAAGCAACTCAAGTGCCCATCAGTAGATAACTGGATAAAAGAGCAGCAGTACAGCCCTGGCTGGTGTAGCTCAGTGGATTGAGTGAAGGCTGTTAACCAAAGGGTCACTGGTTCAATTCCCAGTCAGGGCACATGCCTGGGTTGCGAGCCTGGTCCCCAGTGGGAGCCATGTGAGAGGCAGCCACACATTGATGTTTCTCTCTCTCTCTTTCTCCTTCCCTTCCCCTCTCTCTAACAATAAATATATAAAATATTTAAAAAGAAAGAGCTGTGGTACATTTATACAAGGGAATACTACTCAGCTGTAAAAAGGGAAGGGGATCTTATTTGAGCATTTATGACTTTTTAGGGTGCCTTTGGTTTGTGACATTCCAATATGCTGCATTTCCCTGTCATCTCTTTATCCACATGGACCTCTAATTTCTCCACTCCAGGGCATAATCAGCCAAACCAGGTCTTCTACTCCAAAGTGCTGGAAAGATGATTAAGTGCAGAACTGTGAGGGGCCTTGTGAGATGTAAAGTTACTACTGAAATCATCCCCATCTGGCCAATAAAAAGCAAAAATCTCAGAGCAGCAGGCATTTTTGCCAATCACGTCAGAGAGAGTGAAATATGATGCCCACTGAAGGATGCTCGTGGTAAGTAAAAGAAGAGAGCAAGGAAAGAAAGCACAAAAAAGGAACACATTTCCCAGCTGATTCTGAAAGCAACACTATATTACATTGGAAAGATCAAAACGATATTTAGGGCACTTATTTGATGATTAGTTTGCTCTTTCCTTCATGAGAGCTCCTGTTACCAAAATTTTGTTTCATTTTGAGCTAATCCTTTCTTTGGTAAATTTTATTTAGTCATATTATACTGACTCAGAATTGATCATAAATGGAGTAAGACTAAATCTACCTTCATATTAACTCTGTGTTTATTGTTTGATTTTTTAAAATTTTATATATTTTTATTAGATGGTACCAAAAGGCTTAAACTATTTGAAAGAATAAACTTTTTGTAAGAAAATCCTTTAGTATCAAAATCCAGTAGTATCAAATCCTTTCGAAACTCCTATTATTAACCTTAATTTTAGTTTATTTTGAATTGTTGAAACTTGAAAGATTTTCACTTTGCCCTATAACCCAAATTGTTACAAGTCCTAGTGCATAATAAAATTGTATTAATTTGAAAATATGCTAAGAGTCAGCCCTTTCAGTACTTTGAATTCACCTTGTCCTAAAGTATTTGCATTTGTTTGTGTGTTATGTTTTAAATGCTAGGGTACTGAACTCCCATGGTTGTGTTTTGCCCCTTTTGAATTCCTAGAATTTTTTTCTATGAACACCCCATTCTAGGTTGGGGTGTTTGTAGCAAAAAAGTTTTACTTCAACAGAAATAAATTTTATGGATGGAATTCTCATCCTTCTTCCTGCTTGAGGACCAGTCTACAGGGTGTCATCACTGGACTCTCTCTCCATGGAATTGCTTGTGTTAATCAGGGAAAAGGTTAAAACACTGGGACTCTGTTGATCTACAATAATAAGTTGAAAGGGAAGGTCCTTGGTAGTCATCTGCCTCTTCACTTTACTGATGATAAAACCGAGGCTCAAAAAATCCCACAGATGACTTACCCAAGCCTACCAGAACCAATGAGGTGCATTTGCACCCAGGTTTCCCCCAAACATGCCCCATATTCTGTTGGTCGTTCTCATGAACTCTGTTGGTGCCATTCCCCAAACTGTAGCCATTCAGGCCCATTACATGATGTCACTATTTTTTAAAAAGTTCCTGTCTAGGTTTAGCTGATCTCCAAAGTACCTCTCTCTAGGATCTTTTAATAGAGTGAGATGTTCTGTTGTTTAATACTAGAAAGCTCAAATTAATTTAAATTTGTTTACCTCTCACCCAGACGAACCACATGCAAACTGTTCTTGTTATTCTGCCCTTGGACGTCCCTATGGAGCTGCTCTCAGGGGGCTCCTCCAACCTTTGGCAAAACCCTTTCATCCTTAATGCAGGAGCAGACACAGGAGGGAAATCATCAAGGCATGTGCATATCAGGCCCCTGATTGCCATTGAGCCCTGTCCTCACTTTGCTGTTGAAGGAAATCAGTCAGAAAATATAAGCTCAATATCTGTCTCTGTTCCTTTCTGAGACAAGCTAACGATTGAGACCTCACTTCTCTCTCTCCTTCATTTTACCTCTGAGGAGACTTCCAGAGTGTTGGTTGCTTTTATACATCCTTGCTGTTGTCTAGAAAGTACCTCTTTAGCTCAGTTTAAGAAGATGAACTTTAAATCTCTGAGGTTAAATTAAAAGATACATTGGTGCCTACAGAAGACTATTTTTAAGAGACAGCTTCAAACTGCCCTAATTTAGAATAAATTAGTCATTACAATACAGACTTTAAAAATAATGAATCTATGGGGTCAGGGGTGTTTGAGTTAGGCTGTGTCCCCAGATGTCACACTGCTCACTCCGTTCACCCAAAGAGCCACTCGCTTCTTCCACTGTGTTTCTTCATGTCACCCTCCCAAAGCTGGGAGCTTGGTCGAAGATGACGGGCTTTTTTCCGATGGAAGGGGACTATATGTATTTAGGAATGTAAATGCAGTTTCACTTAACTTCTAAAGCCTCCACATCATCAGCTAAACGCCACTTACTGAAACTCACAGGAAACAAATTAGAGCTGAGAACTTTTCTGGTCTATAGTCATATATTCAGGTCTCAGTTAGGTGTAGAAAACTGAAAAACTTTGAGAAGGATACATTCTCTAATTGCTTTAACCCACTCACCAACATGTTCCCCCCACAGGCAGAGTTGCATAGGGTTACTGCAATATGGTCAAGTGAATTCTACTCAAACATCATTCAAGTCTGTGTCCAGGCTACCAACCACCTGCCCAATTGCTTGGCAATAGCGTGTTTCACAGTGGCTCTTAGTGTTCCCCATGGTCCTATCTGTGTGCTGAGTGGGCGTCTTTATTACATGTTAAGTGAAAGAAAGATTAGAAAACATTGATTTACATAGCAGGGTGGCTCCCAGATAAATAAGTAGCAAAGCACAATAATCATTTGTCTGAAAAGAGTTTCTCCGCCGCATTAGAAAAAACCTATCGTGCAAACACCATCCACGTGCTCCAGTTTAATGAAAGCAGAGTCACTGATAATAGCTCAGGATCGAAGGAAGAATTGAGTCGGTAACATTCTCCTGACCATAAACTAAGTCTAAAATATTTCTGCAGTGAGAATAATACTTGGAAATATTTTGTTGGTGAGCAGTTTGTGTTTTTCTTTCTTCCGTAGCATTTCTACCATTAATGCTAGACCATGAGGCTCATGGCCCCAGGGACAGGAACAATAACACACTGAAGAGTTTGTACCTAGAGAGCTACAGAAGTATTGGGGTGTTGGCACAGGAAGAGCAAGAAGGGAGCTCCTCGTCCTGAGAGGAAATGGGGTGCATGGTGCAAGGAGCAGGAAGCCAGGTTTGAGTTCTCTGCTTTCCCTTTGAAATCAAAATCTCTTTGGAATGAAGGGATCATAAACATCTAGATTGTCCTAAGAAAGTCCCAGGGGGTGACTTTGCTTCTCTCTCTTTGGGGCATGTGAGACTAGGAGTCGAATGAAATTAACTATATAAAATAAAAAAATAAATCAATCATTAAAATAACAAGGTTCTTTCATCATCATCATCTTAATTTCATTCAAATGGAGTGCATTCATTTCAACCTTGCTACATTATTGCAATAGATAAGACAAAGAAAAAAAACAGCCGAAAAATTTAGGCTAATAGGCTCAAAGTTAGGCTAATTAACCCTGACGTCTTTGGTTTGTGTCATGAACAATTTTAAGATTTGTATCTAATTTTCCCCTCAAAAACTATTTATGTTCTTTATAACTAATAAGATAGAGCAAAAACAAACAAAAAACAACTGAAATTTTGAAATTGATGACATCATCTTTGGGTTTTTTTTCTTTATTTTATTCAAGCATTTGGGAAGTATTTGTCATTTTTCCAGAGTTCTAACTAACACGTGAATTGAAAGCTAACTATACATATAACTACTTTTAAATTAATACACTTACCAGGAATAATGGCCGCAGGGGGCCCCACTTGGGGACCTGTACCTAGCCGTTGGCTCTGCTGAAGGGGAGTCTGCTGCTGCGTTACTGCTTTGACACCCGTCTCCACCGGCCCGCTGTGCGCTCGCACCCACTGCGGGATGGGCGGGAAGCGAAAGGATAGAGGAACAAGAGATGGGGGCCGTGGTGGGTATGCGTGGTGCACGCGCAGGCTAGAGAGAGAGCGGGAGAGCGCAGAGGTCTCCAGGGGGCCACTGGTGCCACCGGTTCATCCTCCTGCTACAGGGTGGGGAGAGGTACATTTCTGAACCAGTGATGATAATAATAGTTTTTAAATGAACAGAACTACTGTTTTAATAATTAAATGTAGTTGAAGACTGTAAACTTAGACTTTATTTGAAATAATAAAACCCATTCTTTAATGAAGGTGGGCAGGAGTTCAGCCAGGCAGCTAGTGGAAAAAGAAAAACCTTCATGTTTTAGCGCAATGAGTTGAACCCCTCTATTTGATAGCAGCTGGTTTTATTGACGGGTTAAACCTTTGCGCAGGACTCTTTGTTTACAGTGTTAATTTACTAAGAAAAGAACATGCTTTTAGAGTCTTAAAGTAATTAAGCTTTAACCCAACACACACTTAAAAGTTCAACCAGAGGAGTTAGGTATCAATTCTAAGTGACAGTATCAACTGGCTGTGTTGTCCATGCAACTGTGTAATAGCATAGCCCTGTAATAATTCTCTAGGCAGTGGACATAAAAAAGAAGAAAAAAACTCTGTAATTTAATTTCCTCCTGCCTCTTGCCCTTTCCTTCACTTGACGAGTAAGTGAATTAAATGTACTAAAATCCTCATCACAATTTCCTCCCCGCCCCATGAACACAGGTTTGGCTACTCTCGGAAATAATTGCCTTCCTTCTATTTACATGCATCAATAAATCGAGTTACCGTGAACTGACATTGGTTAGAGAGATGGAAAACTTCAGGTTCAGAGACCTAAAAAAAGTAGAGCGACTGAATGTCGCTGCTTCTATAAGCTTCAAAGTGACAACACCAGAGCTGGATACTCTGTGAGCTGATCTTAGCAAGAACAGTTTTGCGAAATGAATCTGTTATGATGCATTATTGGGCCATTATTCCCAGGCCAAGGAAACACTCTCCTTTCGGTTATTCTTTGAGTTCAGAAGGACACTGGTATGAAATAAAGGCTGCAGCCTAAGAGTGGCCCTGCAGCTGCAGAGAGCACAGAGTCCCGGGCCCTTCGGGGCTTCTTCTCTGTTTCAGCGTGAATGCTGGGGAAGCATTCTATGGATTCTAGGGAACATTTCAGCTGCTCTTCAGTTCAGTTCAGTTTGACCTACATGTTTTCACTCAGGAGAAAGAAAGAATGGAAGAAAGAATGAAAGAAGACTGGCTTGTGCCACGGTGTCCTTGGTAAAAACCAAATGAAGGACATTTTAAAAATCTATCACCCTTCTGACACTTTTGGTTTAGTCCAGAGCAGTAAGTATTCGAAGGAAGGTGTGTTAGTTGTTGAGAGGAACAAAATAATATGCAACATGGAACGTAGGGCTTAATTACTGTCCCCAGAAGATCCGAGGCATATGGAAAGAATCATTGGACACAAATGCTAATATCTGAAGATAAAAAGAACTACACATTAGATGAGAATTGGATCCTGAAACAAAAAGATGACAGTAATGGAAAAACTGGTGAAGTTAAAATGCAGTCTGGGGTTCAGTTAGTATATCAGTGCTAGTTCCTTGGTTTTGACAAAGGAACCACAGTATGACAGGCTAACACCAGGGGACACTGAAAGCAGGTGAGGGTATACAGGGACTTTCTCTACTGTCTTTGCAACTTGACTAGAAATCTAAAATTATCACAGATGACATGTTTTTCTCAAATTATTTCAAAGAAATACTGCATTTAAAAAAGTCTTTGAAAGCTCTTGCACAATGACCTTGAGTACTGATGTTCTAGGACATTTTAAAATCCTGTCTTGCAAAGATGGTGCTTAAAGACCTGGACTGGCCAGCAAGCCATCACTTTTATTCTGTTTGAAAGTGAAATGACCCCCTCTCATTCGAATGCGATGCATCGTAGTATTGACGACTGCAGTGGAGATGCTCTGAGTCTGGGATGTTTGTGAGTTGAGGCTTGTGTCTTTGGAGTTGGATACTGAGACCCATAATCTTCCTGCCAATGAGGTGGGCATACTGGAATGATGGACGACACTATGAAAATTCATGTACTTGAATCCCAAGCAGTGAGGCGGCCTTCATGTTGTGAGAGAGTTTTAAGCGAACTCACCGAAAGCCAGTAAGAATCTGTGCCAGTTTCCCCAGCTACTAAAGAAAGCAGGGTTTGTTGTCTAAAGGTATTTTCAGAATGAGATTGGTTAAATAAGCCGTCAAGGATAGTTCTGCCTGTGGTAGATGTGACCTCCTCAGTGTCATCTACTTGCCACCCAGAGGCTCGGGCATCTAGGCCTTCAGAGCCAGCCCTGCATTGTATGGAGACGGAATGCGTGACTGCCCATACACGGTGCTCTAAAGGGAGGCAAATGGCCAAGTGGGCCAGAAGCACTCTCTGGCTGAAGCTACAAAGGGCTTGCCATTCTCATCACTCACTCCCATTGATGAGTGACAGATCCTAGAAAGCATATTTTAAAATGTTGCTTCAGTGAAACAGCGTGTCAGCCAACAACATCCTGTGACTACAGCAAGATTAAGAAAGACCGAGGATCTCAAATCACTTTTGATTCACGGGGGTAAGGAAAAGTGTGGAAGAAAAGGGACCACATACAAAACCTGACAAGCTCTGGAGACGCCTGCGTGGCCACCTCACAAACTCAGAGACCTAATGTAACCACATAGGATGGTCTGAAATTAAATGATCTGCTATTAATTCGAGCTAAAAGTGGTTCATGATGGGTAGTCATGTCCTAGGCCAGCATTTTTCCCTAACAAACATCAGTCTTTACCTTAACTGAGCCTGTCTGTTGTCCTTTTGCATCTAGGATAACACACCTTTGGAGAGTCGAATTTCCTTTTTCAGACCCCTCAAAGCTCAGGCACCGCCCCAGGGGGAGACCACAAAGCCCCTCCTTGTCATTGTTATCTTGTTAACTGTCGACTATTAACTATTCTGTACCCACTGTGTAAAAGTGTCTGTTATTTTACTTTTCATCCAATCCCAGAGGTTTCCCTGCTTTGCTTTCTCCTGCCTCTGTAATCAGTCACCAGTGGATGTCCTGTAACCCCCTTAGGCCTCCTCCTCTGATCATAATGTATAAGATAAGGTGCTAACAGCCACTCTCTAGAGCATTACTCAGTCCTTTGAGAGTTTGCTTCCCAACAACTGTCTTCAGTTCGTCGTAAATAAACTCACAAAATCCTCTACAGATTTCAATGTTTCTTACTTTGGCAAAAGGAAAACCCTGAAGCTAAGGACATTTATGATGAACTTAGCACATACCCCATTCTTGTTTTCTGTGGGTTTGAGATTGGGGGCAGAAACAGTTCTAGGTAAGATCTAGAAGCAGAAAACTTCTTTTTTTTTTTTTGAAAAGATTTTATTTATTTATCTTTAGAGGGGAAGGGTTAGGGAGCGAAATATCAGTGTATGGTTGCCTCTCGTGTGTCCCCTGCTGGGAACTGGCCTGCAATACAGGCATATGCCCTGACTGGGAATCGAACCACGATCCTTTGCTTCGCAGGCCCGCACTCAACCCACTGAGCTACACCAGCCAGGGCTAGAAGCAGAAAACTTCTGATGAAAGTCTGAAGGTGGAATGCTTGGAAGTGATAAGAGCAGTTTGTGGTACAAACTGTCTTTCTTCCTGAGCTGTCTGCATCCGCTGTCAAGGAACAGAGGACCTTCAACTTTAAGACCAACTCCCAAACTGGTTAATTAGAATACTTGTATGTCTAATTAAATTTGAGAATGGCTCCTACTTATCAGTTTCATTAGCATTAATTATTATTTCGAGTGGATAGCCATAGATTATAGCTATAGATTAAAGTGTATCTTAAGGTCAATTCACAGAGGTATTTTTTTTTAATGCAAAAGCCCAGAGGACACTCACTGGAAGGCACCCATTCTATTCAAGGTTCTATGTGCTCCCACTGAAAATTATGATTTTTTACCTGCAGAGAAATGATTGTAAAATTCCAATAGCTTTCCCAAGGGCAGAATATTGATATTCACCTCCTTAGAAAGACAGGTTTCACCCTGGGAGTGCTTACAAACATTACCTAAATTAGCTATCTTCATAATGAAGCCAACAGGGTCAAAATTGATCATCCCCAACAGTTCCCGTAAGTACAAATGACAA
The DNA here is from genome assembly GCA_004027735.1 of Carollia perspicillata. Taxonomy (NCBI): domain Eukaryota; kingdom Metazoa; phylum Chordata; class Mammalia; order Chiroptera; family Phyllostomidae; genus Carollia; species Carollia perspicillata. Next base: position 8,786 of record PVKM010009415.1, read on the forward strand.
TTTTGATCTTCCCCTACAGTTTTACCATAGAATAACAGCATTGCCTTCTATATCAGATTCAAAAATGCCAATCAATGATCAACCAGCAGTCAAAGGCTTCCAATAAAGAGAAGAGTCTAAGAATGCTCTGAGTCTTGATCACAGTTGTAAGAAAATATATATTCATAAAAATTCATTGTGTGGTATGGTTAAGATTTCTGTAGCTTAATATATATCTATACATATATAATCACTCATAAAAATGAGGGCAAAATAATAGTGTAAGGATAAAAGGGATGCAAAAAATAGAGCATTTTCTTCAGCATTTAAATTTATATTGGTTATCTTGTTTACCCAATCTTTCAAAATTCTGCACACAAATTTCTTGACCTTTATATGATGTGTACTAGTGGGAGATGTGAATTTAACAGGTTGCTGAGGTGGGGATGTGTGGCTTCCATTCCTTAGCCCCTCATTTGGTAACTTTTTCTGAACGTTCAATATTCTATTCTCATAGAATCCTGTGTATACACCTACTATGTTACATATTATATTATCTTGCATCTACTAAATGTGTCATCCATCTCTAGAACTAGACTATAAAAGGAGGGAGAATGTCTTGTTCATTTGAGTATCTAGCATGAGGCCTAGATCACAAGAAATGCCTAATAATTTTTTTAAAGTTAACTTTATGGACATGAAATGACCATACCATAACATGCTCAACGCCAAGAGTATACGTAAGCTCCAGACTTGTAGCCGTCACCACTAACAAAACCCCGAACAGTTCCTTCACTCTAATGCCCCCTCATGTCCTTTGCAGTCAACTGCTTCCCCCACCAGCTCATAACCCTGAAAGCACTGATCTGCTTTCTGTCACTAGATTTTAATTTTTCTAGTATTTTATATAAACAGAATTACAAAGCATGGAATCTCTCTCTCTCTTCATTTAGAATAATGCTTTTGCAATTTATCCATATTGTTTAATGATCACTAGTTCATTATTTCTTATTACTGATCAGTCTTTCACTGCATGGATATAACACAATTAGTTTATTCATTTAATAGTCAATGTATATTTGGGTTGTTTTAATTTTCTTACCAGCATTCTTAATTTTGCTGTGTATATGATTCTGCCCAAAAACTTTAACTTTTCATGTAGAGCAAGTCTGTCAGCAAGGCTTTACTCAGATTTCGTTTTTCTGAAAGTATTTTACATTCATTTTAAAAAAATATGTTTTTACTGAACATAGAATTCTAAGTTAATAGGTTTTCTATTCTTTAAATATTTTTTTAAAAACTCCTCCTTTGTCGGCCTTGTGATGTTTCTTATGAGCAGTATGTCATCATTCTTACTTTTTAAACTTTGTACATTATATATGTTTTCTCTTATGGTTTTTAATATTTATCTCTTTATCACTACTTTTTGATAATTTTACTGTGATATGCCTTGTGTTGTTTTTTTATGTTTATTTCTTATGTAATTTGCAGAGTGTATTAGATATATGAGTTTATAGTTTTTTAAAAAATCAAATTTGGAATATTTCCAATATTCATATTTGCATATATTTTTCTATTCCTTTTCTGGAAGTTACATTGCACATGTGTTAGGTGTTTTTGTATTGTCTACAGCTCACTGATGCCTTTTCATCACTCAGCATTCTGTTCTTTTTCCTCTGTGCTTCATTTTGTATAATTTCCATTCCTGTGTCTTCAGGTTGACCAATCTTTTCTTCTGTATTATCTAATCCATTGTTAAACACATCAAGTGTATGATCTGCTATTAATTCCATCCAGTGCATTTTTTATTTCAAATCCTGTATCTCTAATATGCAGAAGTTTAAGTTGGTTCTTTTTGGTGTCATTTATTCCCCTTCTCAACATATTCACATGTTCCATTCTTGAGTATATTTAGCAAATTTATGATAGCTGTTTTAATATCAATATCTCCTAAATTTGTTATCCTTTCATTTCTGAATCAGTTTATATTGATTTCTCCACCACATTATATTTTCCTACTGTTGGAACACCTGGTAATTTTCAATTGGATGTCAGTGTGATAATGTGGTTGATAAGAAATACAGGTGTGGCAAAAGAAGATTCACAGTTGTGAATACATGAAACACAGAGTTTATTCCTGTATAGCATTGCTATTTAGTTATTGCATTATTTTCCATACAAACAACTGTAAACTTACTTTTCCCCCCACTCTGTATATATTTTGTCATCTCTCATATATATTTGGTCTTCATTCATGGTTCCTGGCTCACAGTTCCCCAAACCCTTGTGATTTCCTGAGTGATAAGGGCAATAAGAACATCTTTTGTTTCAATAGCTGGTCTCTGGTGCTCAGTTCCTGACAGTGTTTCAGAGCACTAATGATAAAATGGGTGTTACTAGCCCTGGCTGGTGTGGCTCAGTGGATTGAGCACGGGCCTGTGAAGCAAAGGTCGCCGGTTCGATTCCCAGTCAGGGCACATGCCTGGGTTGCAGGCCAGGTCCCCGGTAGGGGACACATGAGAGGCAACCACACATTGATGTTTCTCTCCCACTCTTTCTCCTTCCCTTCCCCTCTCTCTAAAAATAAATAAAGAAAATATTTTTTAAAAAATGGGTGTTACTAATGACAAAGCCCTGTGCACCGCAATTGGGTTGATGTCAATGAGCTGATTTTTGGAAAGCATCTAAGGACAGGGAATGATTGTGATGGGAACTAACTATAAAAGGGTAGAAATTTCAATCCCGCCCCCTAATTTCTGGAGAGGAGAGATGGGCTAGAGGTTGAATCAGTCAGCAATGGCTAATGATTTAATCAATTGTTCCTAAGGGAAGAAGCCTTCACAAAAACCCAGAAGGACGGGGTTGGGTGGAATAGAGTGCTTCCATGCACCTCCATGGTAGGCCCTAGCTCCACAGGGACAGAAGCTCCTTTTTCAGAGACCTCACCCTATGCATCTCTTCATCTGGTTGTTGGTTTGCATCCTTTAATATCCTTTGTAATAATCCAGTAGTTTAGTGAGTAAATGGGTTTCCTGAGTTCTGTCTGCTTGAGCCACTCAAGCAAATTAATTGAACCCAAGAATGGGGACCTCTGATTTGTAGCCAGCTGGTCATAAGCCCAGGTAACAAACCAGGCTTACAATTGGCAACTGGAATGGAGGGAGGTCTTTGGGACGGAGACCTTAAACTCATAGAATCTGATGCTAGCTCTAGGTAGGTTGTGTTAAATTCTGGAGTCTGGAGATTTGCTTGTTGGTTTTCTTACTCCTTCCTCCTCCTACACACACACAGTGCAATTGAGTGCAGGATCTAAATAGTCACAGATTGTGGATTGTATATCCTTCAGTTGTGGGTTTTATTTTATTGCTTTAAATGGTATTGCACTTTTTCCAGGAATGCAGTTAAAGTATTGGTGTCAGTTTGATCATGTCAAGTCTTGGTTTCAGACTTTGTTAAAGTGAATCCAGTTTAATCTTTAGTCTTAGGCTAATTTAGTTCAATTTCTAAGGTGTCCTCTCAGGACACTATCTCAAGCCATGTACACTGAGATCATTTCACTGTCTGGTTGGATTGTAAAACATTGCCATTCTTAGGTGAATTTGAAGATTATCTGTCTTACTGCTTTTCATGGTTCTTCCGTGGCCTTAAATAGTTACTTCCTATATATGCCAAAGATTGAAGGGGACTCCCTACCTATGCAGATCTCTGGAGTTCTCTCTGAAAAGATTCTCCTCTCTGGTAATCTGCTTCACAAATCCTAGGGGGGTTTTGTTGTTTATTTTTTTCAAACTTGAATCTCAATCTGTTCAACTCATGAGGACCATTAGGTTACAACTACATATCCCCTCCCTATGCTGCAGCTTGAAAATTTAATCTAGACAATAAATTGGGGTAAATTTAGACTTCATTTAATTTGCTTCTCTTCTTTCAGGAATCAGTCCCAAACTGCATGTTGTCCGAAGTCTGACAGCCACTGTTTTATATATTTCTTCCAATTTTCCAGTTATTTAAAGTAGGAGAGTAAATCTGGACCCTATTATTTTCTCATATCTGAAATCATTCTTACTCTTGATAATTTTTTGAATGTAGTGAAGACATAAAAATCACAGTCATTTAATGTGCAAATTACAAATTTTAAGAGGAATAGCTAAGAAGTTGAACAATAGAATCAGTATTCAAGGATATCAAAATTATACTGGTTAATATTAATTTTTATCATTTAGTCTCAGTTAAATCGATTGCTCAGGTAAAAATGGAAGGGAGAATAACGTATGAGAGCTCTGGTTTAATAGCAGTTTATATAAAAGGATCTGAGGGCTTTTGATAATTTCAAAATATTCTGTGTAAGGTGATTTATAAAGATTATTTTTTAAATGCAGTATTTTAAAAAAGCCTTCGTAAAAATATGTGATCAGATTAAAAGAGTTATGATTATCACTCTGTAATGCTATACTCAATTCAGTTTTATTAAACATTTGAATGTAAACTTACTATACAACCTAACAATTATGCCCTAGGTCCTATCCAAGAAAAAGAAGTGAAAACCTGACCACACGAAAATGTATATCCAAACTTTTTAGCAGCATTATTTATAAGAGCCCAAAACTGAAAATAATTAGAACACTTATCAGCTGGTGAAAGGATAAACCAAATATGGTACCTTTATATAATGGGATGTTATTCAGCAATTAAAAGGAACAAAGTATTGATACACGCCTAGACATATATGAACCTGAAAACATTATACCGAATGAAAGAAGACAGACTCAGAAGACTGGATACTGTATGATTCTTTGCATAAAATTTTATAAAAATAAAATCTGTAAGAGATAGAAAGCATATCAGTGGTTGCCTAGAACTGGAGGTAAGCATGGGAGCTGACAGTAAAACCACACAAGAAAACTTTTTGGAGTAACGGAAATCCTCTAAATTGAAAGGTGTTGATAGTTTCATAGCTCTAAAAATTTATTAACAATCATTAAATTACATACCTAAAATGGGCATATTTTATGATATATAACTTATGTCTCTGTTAAATAATAAAACTGTTATAATGAGAATTTAACTGTTAAAAGTGACAATAAAAGAGAGAGGTTATTCAATCAACACAAGTGGGACATGAATATAGCTTGTTCTTTGGGAACCACCATAACCCTTATCGTCAATACCAGGAATCAATCTCTCTAGCTTTCATCTCCACTTCTGTGTTTGTGTGCATGCATTCTTATATCGCCCTGTGTGCCTGTGAGTGTATGTTGTTGACCTATACTTCCTGCATACCACTTTTTATTGTCAGGAAGACATGGCTTCTTGGCTTATATTTAATAGTATTTTTAGTGGACAGGGACTGAAACTACTCACTTCTTGGTTAAAAATTCTAGGAGAGAACACTAATTGTCTTAGTTTGGGATCAAACACTTCTTTGTGTCAACCAATCATCTATAGCAATGAGAAGGTCAGGCTCTCTGCTATATGGTGTCCGTGTGTGTGTGGTCTTAATTACACATGCACACACAAAACCTCTCCTTCATCTCCTTAATCTATTTAATCCTAATTAATTCTTTAGATAAATCTATGAGGTAGATGCCAATATTTCCATATCACATACAGGGAAATTAAAATGTAGAGATGTTAAAATATATCATAAAGGTCAAATACTTAAAATGTTGGTGCCTGAATTTGAACCAAGTTTGTCAAGCCTCGTTCCTTTCCCTAAATAACACCTCTTCTTTTATCATTTTCTCTACTAAGAATTTGAGTGCTACTTTACTCCTCTAAAAATACGTTAGATTGCCTCTCATTTTTCTAGAAAAGGTGCTATTTTCTGAACCCATCTTAAACATATACTTGTCTCTGAAATCTGAATAAATGAATATTTTCTCTCAAATCCAGGGCTTTCATGGCCTCCGTTTACGTGTTAGCTCCTTTTTGCTCCACACCACTAGTTCTCTGCTTTTCTTCAGGCCTTTTAATATCTACTTTCCAACAGTTTTCTTCCAAATGGAAATCACTATTGGCATGGTAAGCATTCGGAGTTTTATTATTGATTTATGCCTTGGGTGAAGAGGTTAATTAAATGTGAATTTTAAGCCGACAACATGATTAGGAGAGCGAAGCAACTGGAATTCATGAATACTTCCAGAGCCATTACAACTGTTCAAGATGAACAATGACTTGGAGGTAGGGAACAGAGGTGGGGTGGGAAGACAGACCAGCCCTCTGTTATTTGTGACTGGATTAATGAAATTCTGAAGAATAACAAAGAAATCTTTCCAAGGCTTTTCATTTTGCATTTATATTGACATTAGCATGGAATATAATACATTCTTAATAAACCAGTGTTCTGTATTCTTTTTGTTCCTTCTGTTTTAAATTGCATCATAGAACATTGAGTTTACCAAATCAACTAGAAGGAGGGAGGTGGATTCATGTGTGGTTAACCCTTAAAGAGTCCTCAAGACAACTTTGTAAAGCTTGACAAGGACGTATAGACTCAGCATCTTCATTCTCTTTTTTTATCAGAAAGACCTCTTAGAGGTCATAATTTGTAAACCTGAATCCAGAGTGAATCTCAAAACGTTGCAGAAAAATCATTACACAGAAATAATTGATATCAGGGAATGAGGAATCTGGGTTTGGGTTCAAGGTAGATTATAATTTCCCTGAATTGAAACACTGGTGGATTCCACACACCATTTGTAACAATAACCTCCATCCTCTAAGTCCCAGGCACAGAGTGAACAGTCAATCAGATCTGGTTAATGATAAAAGAATTTATAAAACCCTAGGAGATTTAAAAAAATGCATGACAATTACTACATAAACAGAGTCATTGATACAAAAAAAAAATAGGCAAAAATGTCCAAATCAAGTGAGGTAGTTATTCAAGATAACTGAAAAATTACCAAGAGCAGGACACATAGATATTAAATAATTACATAGTTATAGAAAAGGCATGTATTTAAGAAACAAAGAAGATGATTTATGACATTTCAATGTTATTGCAAAAATGTGTCCTCAACATTATCAACACCGTAATAACATTTACTGCACTTCAATTTTTGTTGGACATAGTCCCATTAACAAATGGATAAGTAACTATAATGCAGGATGTAGAAATGATGCAACATGCTAAATGGCACAATAACACAGAATCAACCCTAGAACAAGAAAGCTATTGCCATTGTGATTCCTTCCAGGCAAATATCCTGTGTGCCAAGATAACAGAAAATATATAGTCACATACTGAGCTGGAATCAAAGACTCGGCAAAATGCAAGTTAAAAATCAGCCTAAGAATCAGATATTTCAGATAAAAGGGATTAAAAATCTTGACAAGCACTAAACTAATAGCTAGATAAGGCTGAGGAAGGGAAGAATGAAACATTTTCTTGGTAGGACTGGGGAGCCATACACAAAATCCTTGTAAAAGGTCATGCATTTTACATGCAGAGGGCGAGGACAACGGCTAGGCTCTGGACAGTGGAGGTACTGATTTTTTGCCTTGAAAGCTGCAGTAGATGAGGGCCTAAGGCAATAACGTCCACGTCCAAGTCAAGGTTGCCTGCTTCAGAGTTGTCTAGGACTCATAGAATCCTGGAAGAGTTCTGCTGACTGGAGAAGCAAACTGGTAGAACCTAATGTTTCTCATAGTCACCAGAATGATAAAAGCAACTCAATTTCCCTTTCAAATTTTTTCTCCTCCAGGAAACTCCATTGCATCCACAGTGGGTGTCACATGTGTGCTTCTGACATGGTCCCACCCCCTGCTTCTGCCACTCACTTTAATTGGTCCAGGTGGCCAGGCACGCCTTCGCACATGGGCCTCCCTCTGCACCTCCTACTGATCTGAGGCAACAGACTATCCTAAGAGCAGGGTTTCTCAGCCTGGCATTGTTGACATTTTGGACCAAATGATTCTTTGTTTTGAAGGTGTCCAGTGCATTATAGGATATTTAGCTTAATCACTAGCCTTTACCTCCTAGTTTCCAGTAGCACCCCAATTATGACAATGAAAACATTTTCACATGTTGCCAAATATCCCCTGGAGGAGCAAGAATCACTTGCCCTATCAGAGAACCACTGTTCTAGAGACTGCTAACTTTAACACACTGGCTCTGGGAGTCCACCTCTTATCCTAGCTAAGCCCAGGTTGTATAATCATTGTGAGAGTAAAGAACATGTGAGGATTAAAGAATATCTTAAACCAGAAAAAAATATTGCCACTGACTACTAGATCTGGCTGTTTTCAGGACCCAGAAGCCCTCGAATCTCTAACAGGAGACCTTGGTAAGAAACTGCAGAGCAACTGCCATGTTCCACTACAGGGATGCTCTGTTGCAGATTTCTCCACCCGCTAGAAGTACACTTCAGCTTTCCTATATTTCTAGCAGCCTAGTCTCCACAGAGTCAGAATGAGAGAAAATAGAGTTTTCTCCTTATCTTCTGTGTCATAAATCTTTTTTTCCAGGCTGGAACTCATTTCAGGAAAGTCAACACTCTGAATACACACTCCATTGTCAGGAAACCCTATCCTCTACCCATGTGTCTGATCGTGCTGTAATGTTTTTAACAGAAAATTACTTTACAACATAACAGCACAAAAAATACACAGAAGCAGAAATGGGTAGGGTTTTTTTGGTATCTATAACTTCTGAATTGCATAAATAAGTGGTAACTTTTTCCATTTGTAACATTTATCACAATTTTCCCCTGTGGAGGAATTAAACTGCATGGTGACAAAGAATAATCAAGGACCAAAGTATGGGGCTGACAGGACAGAGATTTTATGTCAATAGAGATTCTAATGTTTGGAGCCATTCAAGATGCAATTCAAGGCAGTAAGTTTCGAATCTCTTTGGATACTTCAACCAGAAATGGGAAGATATTGTGAAGGAAAATCCATGCATTGGCTAGGTGATTTTCAAGATGATTCTTTGATTACACAACTCTGTGGACACTAGAAGATAATGACAACATCACATAATCCAATGAGTCAAAATTTCGAGATGATCTTACCCTCAGGAAAATGGCATACTTTTTTGATTCACCTGAATACAGATGCCATTTGAACAATATTCAAATTTACTGACAAGAAACAAGAGCCCAATTATTTGCTGTATTCTGGCATGAATGTGTGTGTGTGTGAATGAATTCAGTTCATTAGGGATAATTAATAAGTTTGGAATCATAATTAATTTAAAATTTTTATTAAAATAATTACAGTGGCATTGTAAAAATGATAAAATTACTGCAAATCCATGACTACAAAAGTAAGGATGCATCTTGGTTTGGAGCACTGTGCAGCACATGTTCCTCACTGTCTCTCCGCTGCCGCTGGAATGCCCCTCACCCTCACCTATGAGAATATGGGAATAGCTTCACCTCCCTGCGCCAATAGGCTGCCCAGAGATAGCAAAGGTGAGTGAGCATTTTGGCAGTTGGCTTAGGGTCCATATCTGTGGTTTCTAAATCTACAAGGAGGCTATGAGGGTGAAGGGTTATGGGTCAAGGAGAGAAGAAAGAGGGATAGAACATGCTACCAGAAACATAATGAAAAACAAGGGTTGGGTACAGAAGGTAAGGAGAGACCCGGAATAGAAATTTAATTCATATTTGGTTTAGTTCTTACTAAAAAGAATGGATAGAGAGGTAGAAATATTTACTATATTATGTTTTGAATTATTCTACCCTCCAGGTTACTTTTTCAACTCTGGGCCCAGCAAAAAACTTGGCTTCCTTAAGTATATTTTTAAATTATATTTTATTTATTATGCTATTACAGCTGTCACAATATTTCTCCCTTTCACACACTCCAACCAGCATCCCCTCACTCCCTCAGGCAATCCCCACACCATTATTCATGCCATGGGTGATATGTGTAAGTTCTTTGGCTACCTCATTTCCTACTCTGTACTTTATATCCCCGTGGCTATTTTGCAACTACCTATTTATACTTCTTAATCCCCTCACCTCTTCACCCATTTCCCCACACCACCTCCCATCTGGCAACCATCAAAACATTCTCTGTATCCATAATTCTGTCTCTGTTCTTTTTTTTTTCCTGTTTGTTTTTAGATTTAATTGTTGATATATATGTATTTTATGCCACTTTATTGTTCATAATTTTGACCTTCTTTTTCTTAAATAAGTCCCTTTAACATTTCATATAATAATGGTTTGGTGATGATAAACTCCTTTAGTTTTTTCTTATCTGGGAAGCTCTTTATCTGCCCTTCCATGCTAAATGATAGTATTGCTAAGTAAATCATCTTGGCTGTAGGTCCCTTGCTTTTCATAATTTTGACTATTTCTTGCCAATCCCTTCTAGCCTGCAAAGATTCTTTTGAGAAATCAGTTGACAGTCTTATGGGAACTACAGTGTAGGTAACTAACTGCTTTTCTCTTGCTGCTTTTAAGATTCTCTCTTTGTCTTTAACCTTTGGCATTTTAATTATGATATGTCTTGGAGTGGGCCTCTTTGCATCCACCTTGTTTGGGACTCTGTGCTTCCTGGACTTTCATGTCTGTTTCCTTCACCAAATTAGGGAGGTTTTCTTTCATTATTTTTTCAAGTTGATTTCCAATTTTTTGCTCTTTCCCTTCTCTTTCTGGCACCTCTGTGATGCAAATCCTGGACCTCTTGAAGTTGTTCCAGAGGCAGATTACACTATCCTCATTTTTGGATTCTTTTTTCTTCTTTTTGTTCTGATTGGTTGTTTTTTTCTTCCTTATTTCCAAATCATTGATTTCTCAGCTTTGTTCACTCTACTGTTGTTTCCCTGTAAATTGTTCTTTATTTCAATTAGTGTATCCTTTACTTAGGACTAGATCTTTTTATGCTATTGGGGTCCTCACAAGGTTCCTTAAGCATCCTTATAACAAGTATTTTGAACTTTGCACCTGATAGATAGCTTATCTACATTGTGTTTAGCTTTTATTCTGGAGGTTCGATCTGTTCTTTCATTTGTGCCATGTTTCTTTGTCTCCTTGTTTTGGCAGCCCCCCTGTGTCTTTTTCTATGTATTAGGCAGAGATGCTTTGCTTCCTGCTTTGTTAGTGTGGCCTAATGTAGTAGGTGACCTGTAGGGTCCAGTGGCACAGCCTGCCTAAGTTATAAAGCAATCTGAGGTAGCTGCTACTTGTGCTGGGCTTGGAGATTCCCAGGAAAAGCTAAGCTGTGAATCTAGGCTGGCTATTGCTAGTGCCAGGTCTGGGTCCACTTATAAAGAGGTTCTGAATCAGGGGCTCACTGAGGCCTGCTGAGCCTATTTGAAAGGATTTATGAATTCATCAAGCTTGAGCCAAGACCAGCTATTTATATGGAAAAGTCACTGTTAACAGTTGTAAATTGGGTGGGATGGAGCCATAGAGGATTTCCAGGGCAGGGCAAAGGTTGATATTAGCCAGGCTGATAGAGTCTCAGATCTGGCACCTGCCTGCTGGTTCTGTGGCTCTGTAGGGCAGACAGTTCAGAAAACTGACAATGGCCACTAGCCCACCTTTCTGCTGGAGAGAAAGCTGTCCCTTAGCTCTCACCTTGATGCCAGACACTTCAGTTTCTACTATGCTACTAGTGTCTTTCAAGCTGCTACCTGGGTGCTATAGCTCAGAGGGAGAAAGTCTGAATAGGTAAGTCCATGTGTGGGTTCTTTAAGAGGACTTGCTTGGGACTCCAGAAGTTTATTCCACTGACTCAATCACCGCTGGTTTTTGCAACCAGAAATCATGGGAACTTATCTTCCTGGCACTGGAACCCTGGGCTGGGTGGGGGTGGGGGTGTGTGGTGTGGGTCTGGGACTCCTTACTACTGAGATATCCCTCACAAGTTTTAATCAACCACACATGAATGTTAGGCCAGCCTATTCAGCATCTCTACTCCTCCTATTAGTCTGGCTGGGTGCTGTTTCCAATTCTGTAGTTGTCAGACTTCTATTCAGCTTGATTTCTGATAGTTCTGAGTGATGATTGTTCTATAATTTAGTTGTACTTGTGATGTGGTTGTGCAAGGAGGTGAGTTGTGTTTAACTATGCTGTTATCTTGACCTGAAGTCTCTCTTTAAGTATATCTTGTGCAAATCTTTACTACAATGCACCATGGAAATCAGCAATAGCCTGTTACTTTTTCTCCTTGCTCAGGGAATAGTGAGTGTGGGTGTTTCAACCACACAAAGAGCAGTGCCTGAGCCATTTCCATCCTATAATACATTATTGACATTTGTTTTTGGTGACTAGTTGGGAAAAAACATAATTTTGTTGATGTCCCAGCCTTTAGAATATTTATTTACCTATTGAAAGGTTAGATTTGGAAAGAGCAAGTCTCCTAGAATGACTGCTTGCAAGGTAACCAGAAAGAAACCCAGACAGAAACATCCCACAGCAGATGAATAATAAAGAATTTTAAAGCCTTAAGAAGGAAAACGCAGAAGCAAAATTGCTTTTTGTGTCCTCCTTTTTATCTACACTATACTTAGGAGTCTTTTCATTTTTCCACTGATTTACAGCACTAACAAAGAGAAAATCTTGTGGTTATACATGGCTTATTATGGCCTAGTTGTATGGTTCAGGCAAAAAAAAAATCCACTTACATGACGGAATTGTTGAATTTTTTGCTGTGGACTTCTGCATCAACCAGCAACCAGATAAGTACTAAATGTCCTCATTTGTTTGTCCATAGGTATACATACATTTATTAAATTAGATTAACTAAAATGAGAGAAAATATGTACTAACAGCTGCTTAAAAGGCATTGTGTTTAATACAAAGGCTGATTTAGAAGGTCTCTGAGCTAAAGAAAATTTTCCTGCCTGTGCTGATCAGAAAAGTGAAGAAAGCCAGGCCACCCCCTACCCCAAATCATTTAACTTCATGGCAACAATAGAATCTCATTAGTTTAGCCTCCAATGACTGGAAGATTTTGACAGTTCAGAGTAAGTGCTATACTACATATGCGGTCTGGTGCCCTTACAAAGGCAAGTTGTCCCTTTCGCACGAGTCATGCACACATCTTGACTCTTTCTTAAAATTGTCATCAGTGTTATGATAAGGTATTTTTATTTTTCAATTATGATAGCTCTGAACAATTTTGCTCATTTCTAAAAAAAAATTCTTAAAAGATGAAATTTAGCTTTGATAAGTTAGGTAGGAGTTGAATCCACTCTGGCCATATTTATCATTGGCCATATTAGGCAATGAGATCCATTATTTTAGCCAGTATGCAGTAGGTAAAACAGAATGATCAGTTAATCCTGTAAACTGCCCACAAAAGAAAGTCATATCAGTTAGTGTAGAATTTTTTTAACTTTTTCAACACACACACAAAATGTCTAATAATTATTGGGCTGGAATTAAAAATGAGTCTTTCCTGACTCCCTCCATTTGTATATCGGTGTCTTTTCTTCCAGACACATGTGTAAGATTCGTTCTGTATGTTACTGAAATAGTTTTCAAGGAAAAAACTTTAAGATAAATTAAAGCTAAAACTCTCTAGTGGGCCAAACTTAATTACAGAGTAGCCGTGTATTCTCTCATATACAATATGTAATAATTTACCAGTCACGGGGGGTGTGCACTGCTATACTGTCTTATGTTGAGGTAGATGTATAAAAATTTCATCACTGTATTTCAACTGGATTCCAAATTACTAGAGAGCAGGAATTGCCTTATTGGATTTTTTAATATGTTTTTTATTTCTCCCAATATTAGTGATTATGACTTAGAAGGTGCTCAATAAATGTCATAAATATAGTTTCACACTGACTCTAAAGGAAATTCCATAGAGGAATTCTAAATATGTAAGGTTTTTATGATTGTTGGTATTAGTGGTCTAAGTTAAAAACCTTCCTGATTGATTTACTTCTGTAAAACATTTATATAGATAATTTTACTTATCTGGTAAGGCAGTCTTTATTTTTTGGACACATTTCCTATGGTGCATTTTAATAATAGATACAAATGCATTCTTTGGCACATTTAACCTAGACCATGGGCTTTAATACCCCCAACTGAATTAAAATTTGAGCTCTATCACTTCCTAGTTGTATAAACTTGGGCATGTTATTTAACCTTCCCAAACCTTAGCTTTCTCGTCTATAAAAAAAGAGATATTAAATACTCTTTAGAATTAAATTAGCTGAAAGGAAGTGACATGTGTAAATTATCTAACGCAGGTCTCAACATTTAGTAATAACTCCATGAGTAGTTGCTCCTTACCTCACTTCAAAGTGCTTTTTTAAAGACATGCTATTGTATTTCTATGAAAACTAAGGTTATTGAAACAATCATCTCAATAACTGTAAACACTCTTATAATATTTACTGTATGCAGCTGAAAGCAATAAAACTATATTTGCCTTTCAAACATTGGTAATTTGGGCTTACTTTTTGTGCGCATTTTATTTTGGCCTCTATATGTGTAATATTTTCTGTGTAATTTCATGTGATTTGTTGCTGCAGTATTTTACTATGTACTTTATTCACTGCCAATTATTCAGAATTAAGGATGTTCATTTAACTGAGATTAGAATGGAAACTCTCTGAGGTCTTCTGTTTGCTTGGTCTGTGTCTTACAAATCATGGTAGGATAATAATTCTATCATATAATTCTGGCAGCAGCTGTCAATGCAGAGGTAGAATGCTGAGTGATCCCTGTGGCTTAAAATGGATATCCTGAGTTGTCAAGGTTGTTAAATTTAAAGTGTTTGACTTCGGAAAGCGTTTGGACAGAATTTGATAGACAACTACTAACCCAAGCCCGGAACTCAATTCACCACTGAAATGAGAAAGGTCACATTTCTTTTCTTGTCCCTCTCCAATCCCCTTTTCTTCAACCTCATTTCTCCACGTGGCCCAAGGACCAATCACCCAGTAGACAGATGGTACATTGAGAATGTGCACAGGGCGAGCTGACTCAGGAGAAATATCCTCCTCTCTGGTGGAGGCTCAGCTTCCATTCCATTTCATGCCGGACTTGAAATCAATATGTCATTATAAACACATACGGTACAGGGAGAGACAGGAAGTGGATACACACCCAGGATAAAGTAATTTGAAAGCATCAGTTACTTTGAAATGTGCTGCGCACCACAGAGACATGAGCGTTTCATAGTGGATTTCTCTGCCTCAATCAATGTTCTTTCTTTTTCTCACTTGAAGCAGTTTTATAGACAAGCATGGTTACTTGTTTAGGAAAAGTTCAAGTTCCAGTAACATTTTCTGACTGTTTGTCCAGCTCCCAACTTCTAATTGTTTACTTTTAACTGCATCCGACTGTATTTGCCTCAGGGAGAAAAATCCCTGGTAAATTTAAAACAAAAGAAAAAAATGTTTGCTTCATTGCATCCTACAAGTAATGGTGTTTTGCACTCAATTGTTTTTCAGCAGCATAACTATCTTGAGAGTAAACCCTTTGATAATGTTCTTATTCCTGTTACTCCCTCAAAAGATGGAGTAGGCTAGTATGACAAGCATACAACAATACCCAAAATTGAGAAGGAAGCTAGTGCAGAATTTACAAATTCTCCTCTAGCTTTTCATGGCACTCAGTCTTCCACAGATCTCCTTTAAAACATTTTCTTTTTAAACTAAGGTACTTTGAAACATCCCACCCCAGTTCTTCAACTTCCAAAAGTCCTTTTGAGACCGTAGCTATTGTGTTTCCTGTTCAACTGCAGAACATTTCTTTTTATTTCTTTCCAAGATTTCTCCACTCTTCTACCTTCAAACCTGCCCCATATTTAATGAGCTGTATTTTATAACTTGATGGCTATTCTGATTTTCTTTACATAAGGGAATATTTTTGTTTTAATTTCTAAAGATGAGGATGCATTTGTGCATTGATGATCTAGCTTTGTTCTCTCATTGGTTTGGGGACTGAAGTGTAGACTTTGATACAGTCTTGAATGGGGTCCAGCTAACTGGTCAATGTGGGGATTGAATATGTAATCCCAACCTCATTATCATCATGTTCCAAGTAATTGATTGACCCGACTCTAATCTAGGCTGCCTCCGTTATGCATTCTAATCCCAGTATTAATTCTAATATATTTTAAAAGGCTTGGTTTGAATATAATTAGGATTTTTATGGAAAAATATTTGAAGAAGAAATGCAGCTATTTGTTGAAATTGCTTTTAAAAGGTTACATTAAAAACTTTTGGGGACACTGCTAAGCTAAGATTTGTAATTCTCCGGTCAGCAAGTACAAATAAATATTTAAAACACAGAACTATGTAGTAAAGATTAGGTTAACATCAAACAGACTTTCCAATCCTTTGTCCTTTTTAGTTGGTATAGTTGCTTACAATATCAATGCAGTCAGAAATGGAGAAGAGGCTTTGGCTATCTACCTGGATCTAATACTAAATGCAAAATGTGAGACATACCATGTCATTTTGTTTGCTGAATTTAGCCAGTTTAGAAGTTGACATATTTTAAGGAAATAGACCACTTAGCAAATCTCCAAAGATTGGTTTTAAATTCCAGTTACCCTTGCATCTGTATTCTCATTCATTCATTCTTTCATTCATTCACACATCCAATATGTATTGAGTCCTTGCAAAGTGGATGGCACTAGGCAAAGAATTGTGTGAAAATCTAGTGAAAGAATCGAGATATATGCAAACAACTATAATACAGGCAGAACATGATAGATCTTACCAGAAGGGCATAGAGAACTGTGAACATTCATAAAATGAAAAAAAAAAGTAAATTCTAGTTGGGGAAGACTAAGAGTGATGACACAGAGTGGATTACCTTGCCCGTAATATAAATAAAAAGAATCTGAGCACACGCAAAAATAAGGAAAAGGGGAGGAAACTATGTGGATAAGTCAGAGAGCAGCAGATCCTGGTAGAATGGAATTGACTGGTTTCGTTGGAGTACAGTTTATACAGAAGTAATTGGAGATTAAACTTAAAAATGAGCACTAATTAACAAGCCTTGAAAATCAGGTTAAGTTTTTTTAGATGGTACCAGAGAGCAATTTCAAAGAATCTAAAATTGTTTCTCTTGTTTCCTTTTTAGCAAGAACATAATCTATAAGGAAATTTTTAAAAACATGACACCATTAGCTTCAAAAAGGCTATTAAATTTAGGCGAAAAGTAAAGAGGTTCTGAATAAGGCAGCACAGTGGGAACAAAAGGAAGGAATAAGTTAAGACATGGTATAATTAAAATTGTGAGGTCCACCTTTTAGAGGGGTGAAGACAAAAATGAGACAAGTTCCATATTGTTTATAGAGTAGCACAGAGCAAAACCAAAAATCAAAGCACACACAGAAAAATGAGGAAAAAAATTCATTTATATACTCTGTCATTCAAGTAATTCCCCAGTAGAGGTTATATGGTCTATTCTTGGATCATTCAAATGTATTAGATCACTTTTGAATGAGAGGCCGTTGACTCTGAAATCTGATTGCTTCACATGAAAACCAACCAACCTCTGATCTACTGGAGCAAAGGATGTCTTACCTGTTCCCCAAAGCAAGCTTTGATAAAGGTCAATTCAAGTCATTCTTGTGATTTCAGCTTCATGACAATAATTAGGCCTTGGCTTGCAAATTTTACAGAGCTGGATATTTTATAAGTTATATTTATTTAGGAACTCTATGCACAGGTCTTGTACTAGATCTCACTTTCTGCCTTCAAGAAGCTCATTGACCAATGGGGAAGAACTTTTTTTTCACTTTATTTTACTTCCTCACTCCCTACTCATTTCATAATCCTTTGAAATCTGAATTTGTCCTCACTATTTAGCCGGAACACCTATTTCAAGTTATGGCAATATAGTCACCACACTGAATAGCTTGTACTCTGTTCTCATTTACTGTGATATTTGTAATTACTAATCACTCTGCTGGCCTCCCTTACCACCCTCCCTCAGCATTTTTAGTGCAAGCAAATACAAACCAAACACACATATTTTTTCGTTTGTTCTTCCATTGATTTATGTGACACTTTGCTCTACTAGTTTTTCTGACAATTCTTTTTTCCTTTCTCTAGCCTTTCTCCTTCCTTTAATCCCTTTCGTATATGTTTCTCCCATGTTTTTATCTGAGTTCTTTTGTCTCCTATTGAAATGCTCATTTCTTTGTTGACTTTTTCTGCCCTTAGAGATGAAGTCTCTCCTCCTCCTTTATTTCTGTAGATACAACTGACATATGACATACACTGTTTAAGTTGTACAGTGTGGTAATTTGATACACACATAGAAGAAGATGACCACCACAGTAATGTTAGTTAACATATCTATTACCTCACACGTTTTGGTGGTTGTGGTGGTAGTGAGAGTATTGAAGACCCACTATCTCAACAGCTTCTAAAGACGCAAGATGGGATTGTTAACTGTAGTCACCAGATACAACTCTGAAACATTTTACGGAAACAAAAGAGCACGTGGAACTCCCAACAATAGTAAGCAGTCC
Organism: Carollia perspicillata; assembly: GCA_004027735.1. NCBI lineage: Eukaryota > Metazoa > Chordata > Mammalia > Chiroptera > Phyllostomidae > Carollia > Carollia perspicillata. Next base: position 27,182 of record PVKM010009415.1, read on the forward strand.
GTGACTGGTGCCGTTTAGACTAGGAAAGGTTGGGAGTGCTCGAAGGAGGATTGATAAGATAGGGTAAACCAGGTCCCGGAGGAACTTCTGTTGCAGAATAAAATCATAGACTGTATCCTATCAGCAAAGAAGAACAATCGAAACATTTCAACAGGGTTGTGGCAGCCTCATATTTTGTGTTTGTTTGTTTGTTTTAGGAGGACCACACTGCAGCACAATGGTGATTATTTAAAATGAGAGAGACAAGTAGATTTCAACTAGCATCAAACTCTCATTGACTGGCAGTGTGTTCATTACTTAGGTGTTGTATTTAGGTACAACTGGAACCAAGGCCATCGTTATGCATTCAGGTATGGCTGTTATTCCAGAACAACTTCCAAAAGACATCTCCTGTAACTGCATCACTTCCAAAATATACTTGACCACTCAACAGCTAGGAAATGTGGGGCATATTGAGGATTTAGTGTTGAAAAAAGTGTGTCAGGGAAAGATTCAGCTCCCAGGAGAAATAAAATGTTTCTCCATTGTAAAAAAAAATATCCGTGGCTGTCGAGAGCACAGTAGTGGAGAAGTATAGATGATGTGCCGTATATTTGACATCAAAGAGCGGACAAGTGACAGAAGACCAGGACCACAATGGAAGAAGCAGACAGAAGGCTGTTGCTGAAATCTAAAACGGAAATGATGAAGTTCTAAATCAATTAACGTCAATGGTGCCGAAGAGAAAAGGATGTGTTTAGGTAATATTAAGGGTGTACACGAAATCAATGACAGAACCATGGCATCAAAATCATTTCTTTGGTGAATGGAAGAACTCATGAAGAAAAGTGAAATGAAGCTTCTACCTAGAGGCCTGACAAAAGCTCAGAAAGAGTGGAGTCACAAAAGGCCAATTCCAGTTCAGAAGGAGTGAAAAATGCTGCAGAAAGGTGAGCTATGAGATGACCAAAAGATGTGCATTGAATTTCGCTGCTAGGATAATTGACCCTTTATTGACAAATTCAGGGTCCTAGGGGGAGGGGAAGCCAAGTTAAGTGTTTTTACTTCGTCACCTTCCACTCACCCCTTTCAAGATACAAAGCTATAAAAGCAAAAAAAGTGAAGCTTTGGTGAACTTAAGTTTGTAACTTCTTTTTGCTGTTTTGGAGGTAGGAAAGATTTGAGTATTTTTATAGATAAAGAAGGGAGCTTTTGGGGAGAGGATACAGAAGATGCAGAAGAGAGATCCCCGAGCTGCTGGAGAAACAGTGGGACAATCCTGGACGAGAGGGAAGGAGACTGGAGTGTGGGTGTGGACACTGGTCAGTCTGTAGGTGTTAGAGAGGAAGCAGAGGGAACTTAAATATCATAGACTTTTTGTGTTCAGTCAAGTAGGTTCACTTCCTGAGAGACGGAGGATAGAGGCCTTTGGAAGAATAATTGTATGTGTACTGAATGTTGCAATCAGTTAGAGGCAGGTGAATAGCAACAAGTAAAAGATTATTTGACTGTTTGAAAACCAAGCTGTGGTTTTCAAATGGAGGGGGTAGGTCCTGTGCTTGGTAGTTCTCTTTAGTATGATAAAACCTGCACTTGGCTGTTTGGAACAATGCTGGAAAGAGACGCCTGCTTCATCCCCTGATTCTTGAATGTGGGATCCTTGGGAGTTGGGGGAATGCCCAGGGGGTCTGATACGGCTGATTATTCCTCAATAAGTCCCTGAAGAAAGCCCCGCGAACTCAGTCCACAAAGATGACCATTCTAGCTCCTTGTCACTTGATTTCCTGTCAGGTCCCTGTAGAGCCTCATTATGGGTATCCTCCACTGACTAAATAGTATCAGAGCTGAATGACCAGCTTGGATCTCCTGAAGTTGTATTTTTTTCTAGGTGCTTCTAGACTAAAAGCTTCAATCTTTGGGTTGGCTCTGTTTTTATGGACCGTACACATCTTGCCCCAGTAAAATTCTGAGTCTCCTCATCATCTGATTAATACCAGTGAGCAAGTATACCCCGAGACAGAAAGCCGATACACTATTTCCAATAACTGACTCAGCATGGTCCGTTTTGGTTGTAATGAGATTGGCTGCCTGACTCCATGAGCTGTTCGACCACAGCTGTGGTGAACACATTCTAAATGACAGGGTAGTGTCAGTGACTGCATAGTTTGTGTTTGACAGCCTTGAAAGATACACACCAGGGAATCTATGATTACTGTGTACTCTTATGGAATGTGGCTGGTTGACTGTTTAAGGTATATGACCTAATGGACTGGCACTGTAATTATGTACACACGTGTGTGTGTGATGTATGTATGTTGTATGTAAATACATATGACAGAGTGGACTCTGTTGCGTTAGGTCTTGATTTGGTTTGCTGTAAGTCTGACTCAGTAAAGGTTCACACACCTTTATCGATAATTAGGATTCACAAAAGGTATGAAAACCAAAAGTGGTTTTCTAAGTATTGGCAGATATGTTTGGTGGCAAAACCTAACTTTAGTAGATATGATTTTATCTAGCTTCAATTTTCTCACTTAGTGTGAATGGTTTCCTGCAGAAATACCAGTTTTGTGGTTCTGGTGCTCCATCTCCATATCCTGATCAGGGAGTTAAACATTATACACATATGTACTATATAACTTCTAAAATCTGAAAAATTCTGAATAGCAAAACACATTCATTCCTGAAGGTTTCACATGAGGAACTTAGGGGCCATACTATGTCCATCCTGTCAAAATGTGACTCTTTGCCTGAACACTTAGTTGCACTTTGATTATAATCTGTTAGCCGTATTGTTTTTTTAATAAGTCAGTGATTCTTAAACTCTACTGCACAATGGAATTGGGGCCTTTTAAAACTGTCAGTCTGGCTCCCTCTCCCAAACGGTCTGACTCAATGAAGATGGGGTTTGACCCGGGTATCAGCACTGAAAGCTGCTCAGGTGATTCCCCGTGTGCAGCAAAGTTTGGAAACTACCTTTAGTTTGCGGATGGAAATGTCAATGGAGCTGAGCCTGGACCTCTTGGGGAATGCTCTGTGACGCTTGAATTAAACTTGACTACAGACACGGCTCTTGTGTCAGAGCACCCCAGGATACCTTGTTGTGTGATGGGTCTTGCCTTCGTTCGGCTGTATGGGGCACTCTTTGGTACCGGAGTCACGACATCACCATTTTAAATCACTACAGCATCCCAATTGTACGTCGATACCTGTGTGACTTCCAGAAAGTAGCACAACAGCTAGATTTAGATATGTAAAACCTCTAAAATAATCTCTCAACAGTCAACTGATACTTAATTACATTACTGATTTTTATCTTCTAAATTAAATGATCATTATGACAGCAACGTATTTTTTAAATGCTTGCCCCTTTTGTGTCCTAGCTATTTACAGAAAAGGGTTTTATTTTCTAATGTGTCTTCAGCCCAACTGCATCCAATCTAGATTGTGAATACTCACAAATAAGAAAAAATAAATGGATTAAGGGAAGAATTTCCAGAAAACCGGGGCATCCGTTTGATTTACATTTGGTTCCCAGTTCTCTCTCTGATTCATTCACTTGGACGGATTTAATGATTTGAGAGTTAGTGCCTTCCGAGATGCAGGGAACTTATGCCAACTTTATGAAGACAAGGGGAGATTTGATTAATTAAGTGCCTAGAACATATTGGGTTTCAAGGATGAAAAGAACCACTTTTTCAGGGTTAAAAATGCAAATATAAAAGCACAGGAATTCTTACATAGCAAAGAATGGAGAAAGATTTCAATGCTTTTCAATCGACCCAGAAGGAAAATTCTCCTTGTTGGTGATTGAGTTATAATGTAGCAAATTCACTTCTGTTTATGGAAAAGATGTCTTTTATTGTCAAAGGAGGAAAATGAATTAGTCAGCAGGGAGCCTGCAGCGGTCCTTTTCCCAAGGGAAGAATGACTAAAACGTATATGTTTAGTGTTTGTCACAACTTAAAAGAAAATAACTCGCTTTCACCACTGACAACGCGGCTACTTCTGCTACCTAGAGCTTCAAAGCCAGAATTTGTCGCCATAAGCAGATGCCGTTTTCCTCAGCACTTTGCTTTGCTAGCCATCCAAACAGCAATTAGGGTGCAGCCCGCTCGAGAATCTGTGCGGCAATCTAGCGAGGAGCGCACACCTCGGTAAAGCAGCTTTCTCCAAGAGGAGCTTCGCCCTGTTTTTCTTACTTAGAAAGGAGCTGGAATTGACCACAATTGTGGACTGGAAGCCACTGAGAGAGAGAGCAAGATTTGTAATATCAGAGGATCCTTTGTTTGGGATATCATTAAATAAGCATTCAGGGCTTCTGTAGGAAGGACCAGGTCCGCACGGTGCAGTAAACTATTAATGATGTGGCAAGCTGAAGAATAAGCACGTATTTACAACTGCCGATGGTACGCTTGTGATTCCAGGTTGGTATCAGATCCGGCCTCCTCGGGAGAGAGAAATAGATTTTGTGCCCTGGGGCCTGTTTGGAGCCTCGTTTGTTTTAAGAATCCTGGTCGTGGCCTCTCTGCTAATCCTTTTCTATGTCCTAAACTTGCCTGCCCTGAATTAATTATTTCCTTGTGTTGAAGCTATAGACCTTTTTCAGAGAGTTCTCTCTCTGCGTTTGCTAATAATTAATACATCAACTACTTCCGGATCTACAGCGGCTGCTCTTTCTAATGATCATTACACAAATCCGGGCGGTGCTGACTGCTGACATTTGAGTTTATTGTTCTCTGCTGCGCAGTCTGCTATCCCGAGAGTGACTTTTCCACCTGTAGTGTGCTATAGTCCCCAGGGTTGGTCCGTCACTCACCCCACCCCGTCTTGCACCTAGCTGAACTGGAATATTGTGAGGACCCATTGATTTCAGTGTTGGGGGAGTGGGCAGGGGTGAGGAAACTGGAAACTGCTACTCTCTGTAGGACTCTTTCAGGAAGGCCCCCCAACTCTATGTAGTAACACGATAGCACTCTCAAATATAATACCACTGAGGCTCCTCCGTGCCAGCACACCACAAGCCGAGAGAGGCAAGTCTTAAGCAACACAGGATTTGAGACTTGTTGATCTAACAATTGCACTTTGATTCTGAGTGAGAAAGAGTAGTACAGATTCTGAGGGTGGAGAGTCTCAAGGTCCAGACGTGAGTATGCGGCCCAGTGCTTAAAAGTCATGAGCACTCTGCTGTTATTCAGTGAGTTTCCTCGACGAGGTTTCATTTTGGGCCGGGTCTTATGTCAGCTACTTGGAATTAAAGACAACCAAGATGCTCTCCTTGCCCCCAGGGAGTCTCCGTCAGAAGGCCCACACTCTATTTTGATCACAACTCCCTTTCCAGCTGTGTGCTTTCTTATGTAGTCATTCAAAACTGCTCTTTTTGGAGAGTGTTACAATCAAAGGTATCTATCACTTGGCCCATGGTGAAACTTCCTGTGTTACTGGACAGGGGCCTGGCCCTGGGGTGGTCTGCCTGGGGCCAGCTGTAGTGTGTGGGTTCTCAAATTCATGTAGAAAAGATGTCACAACATGAGTCCAAGTGACTGTGGGGGTCCCTTTATTAAAGCTGGGGGCAGTGAAACGAGGAAGGGCTCAGCATAGAGGAAGCAGCAGGAAAGCCTGGGCTGGGCTGCCCGAGCTCACTGGGAAGCCAGAGGAAAGGGGGCTATGGGGATGGGTTCAGGGGATCAGCCTGGACAAGCTGGCAGCTGCCTATCTCTTTAGAGTTTAGGAGGAGACTCGTGCACAGCTGTGAAGAAGGAAATGGGGGAAGAAGAAGGGAAAGGGAATGCTGTGAGCTGGGCTGGGTCCTTTGTCTTGAGGCTTTTATCTCTACCTTGCAGATGGGAACCTTAGGGGAAGTCTTGGGGGAGGGTTTCTGTAAACTATTGGCAGTTCTCCAGTTGTGCCCTTTCAGGGTCATGGTCTCCACTGATTGGTCAGTAACAGGACAGGTAGTCCTTAGTTACTGCAGTTGGTTCTGGCCTTGCCCACCTGGTTTTGCTGGTTTTCTGGGCCTGGAGCTGAAACACAACTGAGACCTGATGTTTTTTCCAGGGAGGTGACCTTTTGTACCTGGCAGCAAATTGCTGGGCCATTGTGTTCACTTCTCTGTCTCAGTTTCCCTATTCCACTAGCCAAGGAATTTTCCTAGCTTCTCACTATCCTGTCTCACCTGGAACCTAAACTCCCATAGTTAAAAGTAGTTACCAGCTTCAGATTCCTGGGTCTCGGGTCCCAGGGAAAAGACACTTACCAATGCATTCACTCATCAAAGGGAAATTTGGTTTCCTCTATTACTTTGAAAGTCATTCTTTTTAACAAGAAAGAAATCTGACTGGGGAGGCAATCTGGAAGAATTCTTTTTCTTGAAAGCAAGAAAATAAAATAGGAGAAACAGTGCATAAAACCCCATGCAATGACTGTGCATGGTAGGTCTGTAATAGATACCGAGTTAAATTGGGCTGAATGGAAACCTGATAGTGCCGTGTGCACGGTGAGGTACTCCTACCTCATAGGTAGAGCTGGTTAATTGATACATGAGCATTTCTTTTACATAGTATTGAGTATATGGGGAAGTTCACTCACGCCCCTTTGACTTTTAAACTGCTTTGACCAGATTATATACCCGTAATACCAGACTATGAGTAGTAGTTGGTACCATTATCCTATGTCCATCACAATCTTTGCATTCGAGACAGATCTTGGCAGTCATAAAAGACAGGAATGCTGAGATCCAGGCTTTATTCCTACCCCACGATCACACACCAGGCCTGCCTCAGAAGGAAGGGGAATGAGTGAAGTGAAACGGAACTTGGCAATAGCATCTATTTGGTCCTTACTGTCATGAAGCTTAACGATGCCTTCATACCTAAACACTGGACAAGACAGAAGGCAGGGCAACACTGACACTAGAGGTTAATACTTCACCTTGGGATTTTGAAGAATTTTTGCTTAACATAACAATGATAACCCTAACCATAAAATCTCCTTGCAATTCAACGAATGGATGGTGCTAATTGTGAATGGGTAGACCAGCTAGGACCAATCCCTAAGACTCATTAGACACCAGGATTATGATGCATTAAGTATTATCTAATAAAATGAGGAAATATCGAGCATTTATATTCTGAACTCTATGTCTCTCAGGAAGCCTATTAAACACGTAACTAGTAAGTTACTGAAAACTCTACTACGCGGACCCTACTACTGGATAAAGGTTACCCTAATTTAGCAGAGTCAGAGGGCCGAGTTAACTCACAAACATTAACACAGAAGTACAGCTCTCAGCCAGCACTGCCTTTCCTGCCTCAGCTCCTCTGATCCTCGTTCACCCACACAAGTTCAATAGAAGTTCCTAACGAGGCTTCAACTACATTTATCAATCAGGCCAGAAGCACCGAATCTCTGTTCCCTCCCAATCTGTATTAGTCTCTGAGGGCAGCTGTAATAGGCCACAAGCCGGGTAGCTGAACTTATTTCCTCCCAGTTCTGGAGGCCAGAGATGAAGGTGTCGGCAGGCTTGGCTCTTGCTGTGGGCTGGAAGGGAGAATCTGCCCTGTGCCTTTCCTCTAGCTTCTGCTGGTTTGCTGGCAGTCTTTGGAGTTCCTTGGCTTCTAGATATATTACCCTGATCTCTGCCTTATGTTCACATGGCCTTCTCCCCATGTCTGTCTCTGTGTTCACATTTCCTGTTTCTATAAGGATACCACTTATATTGGGTTAGGACAACCCGAATAATCTTATTTTAACTTCATTACTTCTGTAAAAATCTATTTCTAAGTAAGGCCACATCCTGAGATGTTGGTTTTAGGACCTTAATGTATTTTTTGGTGGGGGGGTGGGTACAAGTTTCAACCCGTAATACCATGCACTGACCATGCTTAGTCTCTGTCCTCTTTCTGATCTGGTCTGATGATAGGTCATAGACAGAATATTAACAGGAAATCATTCAACTCTATGGTTTTCCATGGGAATAGGGGTTAGCTAATCAGTGGATGAATGTTTTTTCTTCTCACCAGGTAAGACCACCCCTAGAAGATATAGTGCTCAGGACAAAGCAGTACTTAATCTCTTTTATAGATCATGCTTGCACACGTGGGCATGTACAACCCCCTACACACACACACACACATGTCTGAGAAATGTGTGTGAAAATAAATATCCAGGGAAAACCCTGAAAAGATATAGCAAGAAACAGTGATACACCACACACACTAAATGCAAAAAAACAACAACAACAAAACCCTCCTTGCCAAGAAGGCCTGGCTGCATAAGGACACTTGAAAAGGTGTCTTTTTGTACACAAGCTGGCAGATTCACCTCCTTCTCCTTCACCGACTCTGCGGCTGTAATGATCTGGCCCTGAAAGCATCTTGGGAAACTCTTCAGTTTTGGACCCTCACGAGGTAACCACTTAGGGCGAGAACACTTCTTTAGGCTGGCAGTGTGGGGCAAGGCTCATACAAGCCTATAACTGAGAGTGCAGCAGTTAGAAAGACGGGCAGAGCAAACGCTGACTTGCAATTGCTGCTCTGGTCTTCTTGCAAATGCGAACGTTCCAATAGAGCAATCTTTAAGCATACCAAAATCTGCTAATAGGCCACCTAGGTATCAAAGGTAATGAGTGTGAGATGCACGGAAATTAAGTTTTCCCCTGAGGTGGAAATGACATTTTAAAAGAAGAACAGGTAATCTTTTATAAGTAATGATCCATGAACTATGTTTTCAAAAGGTGTGTGCTTTGAAATACTGTAATTGTTGTGCTCACATCACGCATGCACACTGGGAAGCTATCTTTTGAAGCTGTGTCTCTGCCTGCTTTGCTCTGGTGTGTAACAAACCCTGCAGTCCTCTACAGTAGGTGGGCTTCCTCTGCACTGTGCTTACTAGCTACACCTAGCCACAGCCTCATCCTGTACAGGGACCGCTGTTAACAATGGCTGAACCCGAGGAGACCCCTGGTGGAGAATGAAAGCATTTTGCTCTCTGGGTAAGGTGCACTTATTTTTCTTCTTTTCCAATATTATTTCAGGTGATAAGAAATCAAGATAATCATTGCATTTGCTCGTTAGCATTCTAGAAATGAGAAGCAATTATATAAGCAGTTAAAAAGGTGCTGGGCTACTCTAGCCTCCTTATACTATAGCTTATACATTTTGAGTTCAATTATTATTTATGTATTCACGCATCGATGTATTCATGGGAACACCAGGGAAGCAGAGGTCTTGGCACCTGTGAGAAGCTCTTACCCTTAGCTAAGGAAGTGGGACATACAATCACCAAGAGCAAGGATTAAAGGTGTGATTGTGTAGGGCTGAGACCACGAATCAATGCTAAGTGCTAGGTAAGCAGAAAACAGATGAACAAGGGAGAACTCACAAACAAATGGATGGATTAGAAGTGGGATGTCAAGTAAGTGAAAGATCTGACTGGGCGCAGAAGGAGAAGTGGTCAATGGGCCTGAGTGTGTAGAGAAGCAAAGACAATGTATATGAACGGCTGCTGGACGGGACACTAGTCTGTTTACAGCAGAGAACTGTGTTAGGGAATAATAATACGTAAGTTGACCAGGTAGGGTACAGCTTCCTGAAAGAAAGTTTTTTAACCTTATAACTGAAACTCTATTTAGCTTCTAAGATATGTTCAGTAGGCAATTTGACATAATGGACTATCAATGATTTTGTAGTCAAAAGTAATGGCTGATCTCTGACTATGCCTAAAGAATTGTGTGGTTTGGGGCAAGGTGTCAGTTGGTTATTGCTACTAAACCAAGCCAAAAATTGGTGGCTTAAAACTCAAATCATATGTGTGTATTATTTCTCATGAGTCTGCTGCTCAGCTGATGTAACTTGGGCTTGGCCAGAGTGGCTCTGGTCCATGT
>PVKM010009416.1:0-36936 GCA_004027735.1 Carollia perspicillata
GTTATAAGGATTATATGAGACAATTTATGCAAAGTACTTCACAGTGTTTAATACATAATACATGCTCAATAAGTAGAGCTATCACCCTCTTAGTTGACTCAGGCTGTCATAATAAAATACCAAAAACTGGACTGCTTAAACAACAGATATTTATTTTCTCACAGTTCTGGAAGCTGGAAGTCCAAGGTCAGGGTTGGGTTCAGATGAGGATTCTCTTTCCAGCCTTTGGACTGGGTCCTTCTTGTGTGTCCTCATGTTGTGGAAATCTCTCTCCCTTCCTCTTCTCTGAAGGCCACAGTCCCATAGAATTGAAACCCAACTTTTATGAGCTCATTTAACCTTAACTACCTCCCATTGACCTAATCTCCAGATGCAGTCACATTGGGGATTAGGGCTTTAACATGTGACCTCAGGGGGCACCCAATTCAATCCATAGCCATCATCACCATCATTATCCTCAGTTTCCAAAACTCTATTTCTTGATGATTAACTGTCTGGGTTTACCCAGAACGTTTCAGGTGTCAGCAGTTGAAGTCTTGCATACCTGTATGCCTCTGTTGCAGGCTCACATTAGGATATTTAAAACAAGCAAGGTTATCTCACCTAAGTGAGCCCATCCAATCAAACACCCAAGCTGGAATCCTTGGCCATCTTGACGTCATCCCTCACATCTACTTTTTTTTGCACTTTTTTTGGCTCCCGCTCAATCACCAAATCCAAAAAATTCTAACTTTTAGAAATATATCTTAGTTTTGCCTTTGTATCTCATTTGCATGGCTACCTCCACTAGTTATGTCTTCATTATCTCTCATTAGAGCATCACAGAACCCTGCATGCTAGTCACCCCTTATCACAAACATATCACGAGTATGCGTCAGAATCGCCCGTGGAAGTGTGACATCAGTTGCTGCCTTCCTCTTTCTTCCTGTTTCCTGATCTGGTGGGTCTGGGGTAGGACCTGAGAGTTTGCATTTCCAGCAAGTGATGCTGGTCCTTTGGGGTCCACAACTTTTGAATTTGGAACCGAGTGGTGGGGTGGTTTCCACTCTGCATGTCCCGAGTCGCTGGGGAGAGGGAGCCACTGGAGATTCCAGAAGCACGTGGGTCATGCCGCAGCAACATCTCCCCATCCAGGGCCTTTTGTGGAGGCAGAATTCCATGTCAGCAGGAAAGACCTGGCACCAGATTCGCTTACTGTCAAGTGACCTGCTCAGCTGGGAACTCTCTTTATCCCAGCCTTGTTCCCGTTCACAACAGTCACTCCTAAGTTAAAATGCTGAGTCAATCATTCCGAACAGAGGAGTTAGGTGGGGACGTCACTAACTTGTGATATCACTCATCCTGCTTAAGACCTCAGAGTGTTCCAGACTCCTCACCAGCCCCAGGTACAGTGGATGTCTCCAAACACTGGAAAATGCTTCTGAAGTCTCCACTTGGCCTAAATATGTTTGTTAGTATATTCATTTGACCTGAATTAATTCTGGATTTCATTCATTCATTCATTCATTCATTCATTCATTCATTCACTCATTCAGTGTTTATTGTGACTGCTAAGTGCCAACACCAGGGATATAGTGTTGAGGACATTTAGATACGTTCTAAATCTGATGAGCATTAGAATCTAGGAAAGTTCCTTGATTTCTGAAACTTGAACAGAAACTCAGCTGCCCCGATTCTGGCATTCTCTCCTATATGGGAAACCAATAATTTCTTCTCTGCTCTCGGGCCTCAGCATAAATAATTTAGCCAACTCCTGAAGTTCCAACTACTGCCATGTTCTTAAGATAAGGATGTATACATTGTCACATGTATACAACTTGCATTGCATCATATTTTGATCATAACTTCTTCAGTGAAACTGTGTTAGCTCATTGTATTAATTATTGTTGCTGCGTAACTAATTGCTCCAAAACGTTTCATCTTAAAAGCACATATTGTCTCAAAGTTTCTTTGGAATAGGAATTTGGGTGTGACTTAGCTGCATTCTCTGCTTCCTGGTGTCTCATCTGAATGCTTGAGTGGAAACGATCTCATTTGAAGCTTCTTTGCTGGCTGTTGGCAGCATTCCACTCCTTATGGGCTGCTGGACTGAAGAAATCAGCTCTTCTGACTGTTGACTGCAGGTCACACTCTCTTCCTTGTCTGATGGGCATACGTGTGTGTGTAAGCTACAGCATTCACTACATATGAAATCCTACTAAGTGGCACTCACTTTGCAGTTAATTCTGCCATAATCTATGCTCTATATTTTAGCTATACATGTGGATATAGTTAGAATATTTTGAAATAAAAGTGACAAAGCCGAGCCGCAGGGACCATCGATCCCTGCATGGGAAAGGTGGCATCCATGTGAAGGACTGGTATTCCATCTGACATATGGGACATGAGCCCATATCATGACTCCTTTGGAAACCCAAGGTTCGAGAGAGGATTTTCCTGATATTAAATTGACCTAAAGTTTATTTCTTTTAAAAGAGGAGTGTGAAAACTGGCTATAATTAACTTGGGGGATGTGATTTGGAGAGGGCTGGCTCATTGACACGGTGGCTCCCTTGCTGTCCCGATGAATCAGCAAACCGCTGACTCAGCACCTCCCTGGCTGCTGGGCTGCCCCTGCTCCCCATAGGCATAGAGATTTCCACTTTCCGAGTGAAAACCTCGTCTCAGTTGCTACTCTCTCAAAGCTTTCTCTATGACAAAGGTTCATAGTGTACAATGGGGCCAGGAAAGTGAGTCCCAAACCAGACATCTTTATCTCTCACTGCCGTTCAGCACAGGCTAGTTGTGTGCAGTTTGCAGCACTCGGGCCCCATGTGGGTGAAGGTGTAGGACTGAGTCTCTGGGACGCAGAGTGACACGTGAGGCAGGGTTGTTAGTGCTTACTAAGTGCGATAGCATCAGCTGGAGAACACTTCCTGCGATCCATTCCCACTGATAAGAACTTATCAGTGCACGTATTGATTGGAGATTTATCTGTACCATCTGTGGCTCTGGAAACTAATGATCTGGGCCTGTGTTTCCTTCAGAGGTGAATACTGAGAAGTACCGGGTGGCTATGTTGGAAGCTAATCCTGATAAGTTCTTGTACGTAGGCCAGTACTACACAATGTTTTGTAGGACAGTTTCTGGATTGTTGGCCTGGACTGATAATGCACAGGAACAGCATGTCCCAGAATCAGAAAAGATGATCTCTTGTACCAGAGATTCACACGGTCCCAGAGATTCAAACCTCTGTTAGTGGAATCATTGGTGGAATTTCAGGGAAGGTGGGCTCGCAACTTTAGCACAAAAAGAGAACAAAATGTGTACAGTAAGCACATATATCTAGCCAAAGATCTCATTGCCTGAGAAAGTTCCTGGGGTGGTCACTGAGACACGAGGGCTCTACCCAGATCCTTCTTCAAGGAAGCTTCAATGGCCCACACGAGCATTTCAACACAAGCACTTCATGAGCTGACTAGGCAAGGGTCCTCTGCATGGCTGAGTGGGGTCCCACAAAGGTGAGGTTAAAGAGAATGGAGATTAACAAGTGACCATGGTATTTGACGCAGGTCTCAGATTGCCCCAAGACTATGAGAAGACTAGATGTGGAAAAGTGAGGACACACTTTTAGACATCCTAGGCTACAAGTTGGAACTTATGATATTGGGTCAAAGTAGTGAGACGTGATACAAAGTAAATACTAACACATACTAAAAACGTGTACAATTTATTGAGAACCTATTATGGGGTCAGGGTTTATGCTAGCTACTTTATCTATTGATCATGTACCTAAACTGACACCATGTCAATGAATATTAATTAGTCTCTCCATGCTAAAGATAAGCAAACCAAATCTCAGAGAAGTTAAGGAACTTTCTCAGGATTAAACACTGAACTAGTGAACTCAGTTATATATAATGCTAAAGTTCAAGTTCTTTCTAACACACCGTTGAGCCATAGAATGTTCTGGAGGCATTGGAATTATTTTATTCATTGAGCTTCAGGAGGAATTCTTAAGCATAATTTCTGTCAGAGGCTTACTAATTTTCTGTTCCAATATATCAGGAATAGGAAGCTCCCTTTGCCAGGCAACCCAATTTCCTGGAGAATGGCAGAAATATTTTAAAGTTCTTCCTCATTTTAATCCATACGTACATAATTTCCTTCTAACTTTTTGGACCCTGCAGTGCCCATCAGAAATGTCTATAGGACTTCACAAAAAATGCAGTTATGCCTACATTTAGGGGTTCAGATATCTGTGCTTTGAAAAATGGTTCTGAAGGGGTCCTGGAGCATATTCCACTTAGGAGTTTCTTTATATCAATGGGTTAGCAAACTGTGGCCTGAAGGCCAAATCTAGTTTCTTTTTTTTTTCTCAAGTCTGTTTTTGGAAATAAAATTTAATGCGCTCATAGCCATGCCTACTTATTCATGTATTGCCTATGGCTGCATTCAAGCTATAATAGGCAGAGCTGGGCAGGCCTGACAGACACTGTCTAGCCTACAGAACCAAAAATATTTACTATTTGGCCCCTTACAGAACAAGCTTACTGTTCTCCCTCTGTTCTGAAACATTAGTGCGCAGAAGAAAATCAACTGGAGAAATGATTTAAAATGTCAGTGAGCTCATGGGGGAGTTTTCCTACATTTGGAATAGTACATAAGAGGCTCTAAAGCAGGAAAGAGCTTGGCTTATTGATGGGACTGAAAGGTGTTTCGAGGCACTGGAGCTAAGAGAACAAGGGGACAGAGATGGGGAGCTGTTCAGGAGATTTTACTCCTGTGGGTCTGGTGAGCTTTGGAAGATATCTGGGTCCTATTTAATTTATTAAAAACAAATGAAGGGTTTAAAGGAAAGGAAGCAATATGAACACACTCATGTTTCAAAAGGCTCACACCAGCTACATGCTACAAGGAGAAAGATCAGGGAGGAGCAGGGAAGGACACAGGATGCCTACTGGACACCTCCATAACCTAGTTCAATGACAGTAGTGACTTGGACTAGTCTGTCCCAAGCCATATATTCTGGCCAGATGTTCAGCTGGAGTTGATGGAAACAATGGTGAAATGTCAGCTCTGGAGAACAAGGAAAATTTTCACAAAGATGGTAGAATTATGAAGAGCCTGAAAAGGTGGCTGGAATCTGATACTCAAAGAAAAATCAAGTGGTTTCTTTCTCTCTTGCCTCATAATAACTTAGGAAGTGGTCTAAAACAGCAGTCCCCAACCTTTTTGGCACCAGGGACCAGTATCGTGAAAGACAACTTTCCCATGGACTAGGTTTGAGGGGATGGTTTGGGGATGGTTCAAGTGCACTGCATTCAAGCTCACCTCCTGCTGTGCGGCCTAGTTCTAACAGGCCCACACTGGTACCAGTCCATGGCCCAGAGGTTGGGGACCCCTGGACTAAAACAACATAGAAAGTTGGCAATAATTCTTTATAAAGTTCTTGATTGGTATTTTCTTTTCTCAGCAAAATAGACAATATCATATCAGAGCAACACGCACAGATAGTTCAACCTTCTCTCTTCAGCCCATTGAGTTTGCTTCAGTAGTTCACCATTTTGAGTGTTTTCTATTAATCCCTCTCCAATAACAGTTGCAAATGAAATATGTACTTCGCTTGGTCGTGTTTATATTTCCTTCTGTTGGCTAATATTTGTTATTTTTTCTTTAAAATCTATTATTAGGAAATACATGAAACGCTAAAATTTTGAGTGTCTTGCTTTATTCTAAAGGGTGTTTGTTATGCTTCATATTATGGGCTATGGTGCATCCATACGAGTGACATGAATACTCACAGATAATCATGGTAGGAAAGGAGACTTTTTTCTGACAAAATTAATAGAAATACTGGTCTCTAGTCAATACCATCAATTTGATTCAAATACATTATATAAATGCAATTACTGACCCTTCAGGGGTTTACCTCCTTGTGTTGGAAGATGGAAATATTTGTACCAAAGAAGGGCTGAGTCTACCAGTGACACTTTGCTGCTGTCTCTTCTTCAACCTTGTGTAGGATAAACAACACCACTTTTAATGGTTTGTTCGTGTATTTTAAATGGATTACCAAGTAGCATGCATTAATACCTCATGGAAAATAAATGTAGTCTGTGCATGAAGGATGAATTTCAAGGTGGATGAGAGATATCCTACAGGAGGCTTTACTGATGCTCTACATCAATAAGGTTTGGGGAAAAGTCAGTATTGATGGTCAGCACCCAAAGGGTATTCCACATAGAGAAAAAGAAATTGAAAGAGCGAGGACAGTAGGTGAGGCTGTTTCATGGATGTGGCTGCCCCAGCTAGGCTCTGGGGGGCTCCCTGTTGAACATGTTCCTGCTTTGGAATGGGTGGAGGCTTCTCAGAACCCCTCTTGGCAGACATGGTGAGAAAGGAAAGGAAGGTTGAGGAAGGCCACATTGGAGGGTGCTCATTCTGTGTGAGAAATGGGGACTGGAAATAGCTTTTGTCCTGGCCAAAGGACGCACCGAGAGACATTGGGCAAGTGTCATAGTTTTGGCCAGGAAACATCTGGTTTAGTCAGGAAACGGATGAAATTTGAACATAGACACATCTGTGATGATAGTAGGGTGGGATCCAAGAATATGAAGAAATTATAACTTTTGGGAGAGGAGATATAATTGAAAAATAAGAAAAGAAAAATATCTAATAACCTGTGTTCTCCCACCCACCCCTCCCCATTTTTTTTAGCAAACAGTCTTATTTTTAAATTTTATTTGGACAAGGTTTGCATCAAGTAAATTATAAATACCAAGATAGAAGACTCAAGAGAATCCATTTCCAGGGAAAGGCCAAAGAAAGAAGCCAACCAAAGTCTTCTGGAAGAGATATCTCAAACTTAGTTTTTCTGCAAAACTATTATCAGGGCCCACTTGGGAGATGGCAGATTAGATGTTTAATTAACATATGGCCCTGTGGTCATACTTGATGGCTACTCTTCAGTAGGAAGGAAAACATCTTCAAAATATTTTAAAGATTGTTAAGTCAGATAAAAGACTTTAAAAAAGGATTAAACAATTCGAAGTCAGAGAGGCAAAATGGAGATTAGCAATGAGGTGATTTGGATGCTCACAAATACATAGGGAGCAGCGAGATATCAGGGAGGCATCAGAGGCAATTTAATAAGTCGGGAGCCAGAACCCCCACCTGGGAAGGTTTGCACTTCCCACTGATTTGATTCATTCCTGACTGTACTTCTCCCTACTTCCCACTCTCCTTCCCCCTCAAAAGAGGCTGTGTTAGGTCTCATGCAGTCGTTTAGGGGGGCCAAGAGTTGGGGTGGGGAAGAAATGAAATAGTGAAGGAATCCAAGAAGACAATAAAGAGAAGGTTTTAAATGTGTACAAACAGAAATATTGTGGTAGCTTGTATCTTTTGAAAGTCTCAAATGAGAATTTTGCCCAAGCTTGGGGGCAGAGGAGTACAGAATGTCAACCGTTAGGTGAAAACAACCCCAATGAGCAGTGGAGCCGTGGGAATGAAACACACAAGAGTGAAACTGACCCAGATGAGAATTTACAGTCAGAATGGAAAAGGAGAGTTGAGACAGCAGACTTTTCCACTCTGAACTTGTCAGAGGAAAGATCCAGTGAGGACAGGTTTCAGTGCATTCTTAGAAGTTAGCCTGTTTCTGGGTCAGCATCTCCCAGAGTTGGCCCTGTTTTATTGGAGGTGATGGAGTATGTCGTAGGCCAAAGTAAAATTTGTCCAGGACTGAGAACTCCCTTTTAAATCTTAACTCCTTGAGAACAGACCCTCTATTTCTCATCGAAAGCCTCATAATTCCAGGACTTGAACTGAGTATCTATCCTTGGGTGAGCCTTGCACACAGGTCGGGAAATACTGTAATACGGACCACGAAAGAATGAACACAAAGGGGGAATAGCCTTAATCTGCTGTTACCTTCTCTTATCCTTCCCTTCCCTTCCCTTCCATGAAATGGAATTTGCATATCTACCTGGTAAGACTTTGTGAGAAGTAAGACCATGGTGAGGACTAACCTGGGTGAACTAGCAGTAGTTCTTAGCGTCTTTTCACTCCCTCAGTTCAGGGTCTGCTGAAAGCTGATGGGTTTTCTAATGTAGCAATAGCTTGATTTGTGTGGGAAAAGCCAAGTGTGAGGCATTGGGTGAGGTCCAAATCATCCACAGTCAAATCCATCTGTTCCTCTTCACTAGGGCTGCATCCTGTGGGTAAGGTGGCCTGGGGACTGGGGAGGATGCTTGAGGGGACAGGTGCCAAAGAGGCCAATAATTCTGTCAGAGGGCTGAGGACATACAATGGGGCCTGAGGGCACAGCGCCAACATCAGGCCTCCTTCCGAACAAGGGCAGGCATTCCGTCATCACCAGCCAGGCTTGCTCTGCTCCCTCTCCTCACCAAGCCCCGGGGTCTTCCCATTTTCTGTTTGTTAATTGGGTGTTTTGTGATTGGACACAGGAAACCTGGTTAAGGCAGCACTCCACGAAGGACTTGCTTTGACCTGGCCTGCCTGACTGGGCATTAAAATCTTAGCCAGACCAACCATTTGGTACACACCCAGCCTGGGCTCTTTGGGAGGCAGGGTATCCCAAAGGTTAGCCATTCAGACCTTGGAATCAGGTTAATGGGGTCAACATTTTTGCACCTCCACTACTAGGTGCGCAGGGACACCCAGCTTCAAGGAGCCAGTGACAGGACATATTTTTATTATGAGGTGTAGTCCAGCTTCTACTTTGCTCTCCTTCCTCTGAAGGAGGCTTCCACACTGTGTTTGAATCCTGGCTCCTGCACTTACTTGCTGGGTGACCTTGAGGGAAAAAAAAATCTCTTAATCTCTTGTGACCTTGAGGGAAAAAAATCTCTTAATATCTCTTGGTCTCAGTTTTCTCAAAGAGAGCTAGTATTACCTGTTGGAGGATTAAACAAGGAATAGTTTATAAAACACCAAGCAAGGTCTCTGTTAAATGGTGAGCTCTCAGTAAATGTTATCACCATTGTTTTCTGGGATGAGAACATCTTTCTCTAGGTATATACCTGGCTTCATTGTGTCCTTCAAGGCTTTGCTCAGAAGCTACTTTTTTGAGAGATGTCTTCCATGATCTCTTATGAAACACTCAACTTCACCCCTGCCCTAATGCTACTCCATTCTTTCTTGTTATTTTTCTCTATGGTGCTTCTCACAGTTTCAGACTAATTCATCTATCTATCTATCTATCTATCTATCTATCTATCTATCTATCTATCTATCTATCCATCTATCCATTAATCTATACATCCACCAGCCCACTCACCCATCCATCCTTCCTTCCATTCATCTTACTATCTTCATCCATCCATCTATCATCCATCCCATTACCTAGTTGTATCCATTTTGTCCGCCTCTTTCCTCTAAATTTAAATATGACAGACATTTTCATGTTTTTTTCTCAATGCTGTATCCATAGCACCTAGATGTGCCTAGCACTTAATACTCAATAAATATCAAATGGCTTAATGAATATTACTATTATTGTTGTTACTATTATCCTTTAAGTTGGAGCTCTGTGATAGCAATATAATACTTAGTTCAGAGTCATTAAACTCATGCACTAACCTGAGAGCTAGATAAAATAATTTCTACCTATTAACATCTACATTATTAAGGTAATTATACAGTTTTTTTCTGCATCAGGATTAGTGGAATAGTTACCTCAGTGGGGTACCATCAAACCTACCTTCTGATATGAAGCACACAGTCAGTCATAGAGACACTTGCTGGGAGCATTGCCCCTTTGGGAATTACCCTTGGCTGATGAGAGTTGCCTTGTCCAAGGTCATGACTGCTTCCTAAAGGCAGCTCACAGCCAATGACTTGTAGATGCAGTGAAGTGCTGAAACACTTGTCCCAGATTAGGACAACTCTGAAGAACAACCCAGATCCCTGAGGGGTCGGTTAAAGCCTTAATCACTAGTGAATCTCAGCCCATCTTCTGCCAGTCCTGCTTTCTTGCCTCCCAGAAATGTATTGATCCTGAGAGCTCTCCCCATAAATTTTTTGCATGTAAATCCTTATCTCAGAACATGCTCCCCACTGAACTTTTGTTACTATTTGTCAAAACTTCTATTCTTTGCATGTGCAAGTGCCCAAATTTCATGTTATATACAGGCCCCATGATGTGATTTCTTAAAGGCAACGCGTCTTTCCAATGTGATGAATATGATTCCTCACCGCTTGAGATTAGTTTACTTTTCTCACCCAGCAAATAAATGCTGAGTGCCTGCTGTGTGCCCAGCACTGTGCTAGACTTGCTAAATGGAGATGTTAAATCTATCTCTTGGTTCTCCACCATGGTCTGCATTTTGCTGTGACTGAAAAGATTATAGTCTATTCCCTTCCACAGTTTGAGAAAAGTCACTATGAGCCAAGTTAAAATGTATGTGTCCATTAGGCATAATTATCTATTCCGCACTGCCTTCTGTATACCCCTCCTCAGGTTGGCTCAGGAGTATGATTCTGTCTAAACATTCACTTATATCATCCAACTTAAAAATAAGTTGGATTACTCTATGAATCTTTTTCATCTTTTTATTTGTCTAATGTGTCTTGGAGATTTGTCCATGCTCATTCAGTCAGGTCTCCCCAATTCTTTTGTAAGACTCAACAGTGAGGCTGTGTGGTTCTCATAAATCAACTTGTTTAATCACTGAGCAAATATTTACCAAGTGCTTCCAAAGCCATCATGCCTTTTTAGCTTTGAATAACACCAGTGATGTTCTACCTGCAAGGAGATAAGATTCTAGTGGGAAAGTCAGAAAGTAAACAAGAATGCAAATAGAAGGATCTTTTCAGACAGGAAGAAATGCGAAAAAATAGAATAAGATTATAGAGAGTGAGGCTGAAACAGCTCCACCAGAACTGGCTGGTCAGAGAAAGGCTTTCTCAGGAAGTGACCTTAAAGCTGAGTCCAGCGGTGGAATAAGCCAGAAACAGGAAAATCAAGGCTTAGACACTCCACACAGGAATGACAGCCTGTGTCAACGGTATGAGACAGCAGTAACTGTGGCTCCTTCGAGGACTGAATAAAAGCCAGCATGGTGTAAATGTGTTTATTGAGGGGGTCGAGTCTAAAATACAGCCTAGCCTCTGACAGACACATCTCGAAGGATTTCCTCTCTCTGAGAAATACAATTTCAAATTGATCATTCGTTCAAAAATATTTATGAAGCATTTACTACATGTGAAAGATAAAAGGGTAAGCAAAGGTAACATAACATCTGCCCTCATTGAGTTTATGGCCAACAAGGAGACAGAGACTCTAAAAAGAAATAATTTAACTCAGCACAATAGGTATTTGATAACCTAATGCTCTTAGGAGCATTACATTTGTAGATGGTAAAGTCCGGCCCCTTAATATTACTCTCTTCCCCACTAAGGCAGTGAACGGTCATACTCCATAAAAATAAATAATGTCATCTGCAGGAGCTCACTGTTCTTTGAATTTACTTTAACCACATGCCTAATTCTCATTAATCACCATAGCACATAATTTGTTAGATGGTCTCTGGAAGTACTCATGAATACCGTGATACAGTCCTAAATAAAATGGTTTCCTTCCCTCCTTCCTTGAGTTCTAGAAAAATGGCTTCTTTGAAGATGTCAGAGGTCACTTGGCATTCAGACATTCTCATTTAACTCCACAGGTTCTTCAGCTGCCTCGCCAATGCAAAAGGTCTTATTTCCATTCCTTTTTTTAACATTGCTTATTGCTATGTTATAGCCATTAAAAAGGGTTTAGCAATTTAGCTCTTATTTTCCCTCAGTTCCATTAGTACCATTGTCCTTTAGGGGTATTCCTGAGAATTCCATCACATCCCCTGGTGCTCTCAACTGCCCAAGAAGTAAAAGATGAGCTTATTTGGCAGACAACAGATAGGTTGGAATGAGTGGGGCTTCAGAGTCAGGTTTTTCTGAGTTTGTAATCTCTTGCGTGCACTAGATATGTTGCTTTAGGCAAAGTACAAATGCTATCTGAGCCTTCTTTCCTGATTTGCAAAATGGGCTTAGGGCTAGAATTAGGGCGAAGTGAGTGAAGCATGTGTTTCAAGTGCACAATGTAAAAGGGCACCAAATAACTCTGTAATCAAGTTTTTAAAAATATGGTAATGCAGTAGTTAATAAAATTCCAAGCTAATGCAAAAAAATCCACAATGAGAAAATCAAAATTTTAAATAAAGGTGGGATCTGACAGGACCAGCATTAGGGGGAGGTGAGAGTCTGAGTCGTACAAATGTAGGTGCCCCCTTAAATTTTGTACTGGAGCATGTGCCTCACTGACTCACACTAGCCCTGGCCCTAATCTGCCTAATAACATTACATGATAAATCTGTTATAAGAATACGTTTTGACAATTGAGGTAAGGAATCTTACACAGTGACTCGTATCCACCTAAGATATTTCTCTTCCCCACTTCCCATCTCTGACATCCTAGTCTGCCTCTACAGATGATGCAAGATGGACCAAAGTGAGCCTTCCACTCACTGAGTATTTATCAGTGCTACCTACAACTCATCAACCCTCCTAAGTCCTAGAACATTGGGCTAGCTAAATGTGAGATGTTCCTAAGTGCTTCTCTTTCATATGGACCTCTCTCCCTCTCTCTCAGTACAGTGCTGGCAGCCTATTTATTTACTCTCTGCAACAAAACCACTGCAGCCCTTGGCTAAGATGCTCTCTGGCTCCATGACACTTACCCAGACATCTCCTAGCTCTATGACTTGAAACTTCCCAGTGGCCTCCCTCCTTTGCACAAGCTGAGGCATCATGCACACTCATCACCTCAAATCTTGTGCCAAAGCTTGTTTTATGCACGCAGTTTCAGATCCATTGGCTGTTTGGGCAAGAGGCCTAGTGTGGACTCCTAAGTATCTTCCTGGCACCAATTCTCTACCTGGTGCTGTGGCCAAAATCCTCCTCCTACACAGTGTTCTCTGTGCTCACTAGTGCAGAAAATGAAGGTTTTTCTTAGTTTCCAAGAATCTTCTTATGCTCCTTCACAGTCACACAGCATTCCCAAGCCCATGAAATAACCAGAGCTGCTGACCTACTGACATGTGATGACCTCAACCTGGGGGTACGAGGGGCTGACCAAACCTGTGGAATGGGCAGGTGCCAGGCCAACATGATGCTATTTCCTGGAAGGAGGCCCTGAAAGGACAATCAATGTCAGTGATGGAGTTGGAGAGAAATAGAAGAAAGAAAGATTGCTGAACCCTTTTCAGTGGAAAAGCTCAAAAGTTGTTAATGCACCAACGAATGCTAAAAATGAGAATTGTAAGAAAGCCTTATGGACTAAGATAATAGCTAAAGAACCTACTGAGTTAAATGAGAATTTCTGGATACCAAGTGGTCATTGACATCTTAAGAGAAGCCATTTTTCTAGAACAGAGTCAGGGAGGTGGGAAAGGAAAGCATCTTATTTAGGACCCTTCTGCAGTATGAATGGGAGCCTCTTTAGAGAAAAAATCTAATGATCGTTTGTAAGGGTGATTAATGGGAATTAATAATGTGGTTAAAATCCCCCATCACACCCCCCAAGAGTTCTTCTGAAGTCCTCAAATCCACTTCAAGCAGCTTTGGCTTAAGTAGTTTGGGGATGTGGAAGGGTTCGACAAGACCATCACTCCAGAGAAAAGCACTTGGAAATTGTGTGTGTGTGTGTGTGTGTGTGTGTGTGTGTGTGTGAGATATCTATCCTTTGTCAAAGACTGTGCCAATGAAAAGAAAATCTATGTTCTCACTGTACCAGACTTGACCCCAAGGCATTCTATAGCAGAAAATCAAGGATTAGGGCTGTACTGAAGTGCTCAGGTGGTTCTCAAGTCAGACTGAGTTTGAATCCTACTGCCAACATGATCCCTTGACCTTGTACAAAATATGGAAATAAGAATGGTAATACACACCTCAAGGGGTTATAAGGATCAAATGAAAAAATCTATCCATATATAAAGGGCTGGTCCCCTGCCAATGCCGATAAATGTTAGGTTTATAGTTCTTCAGCATAATTCAGTTGTTTTGAGAATGCCACAGCATCTTCCTAATAAGCCTATCTAACCATGTTAATCTCATCTTACAATGTTCAAGAGTCTCTCTACGTTAGGCAGCAGATAGTGGGTCAGAATGTACCCAAATCCTGGTAGCCTGACCTAACAGGGATTTATTTATTGCTCATGCGAAGTCCATTTTGAATCCCAGCAACTCTCTAAAATAGCTTTTCTCCATGTGGTTACTCAGTGTTCATGACTTTCCTTTTTCATCTGGAGGCTTTGTGGGTCTTCCGTAGGGAGCAAAAGTGAGGGAGAGGTACGGGGAGAGGAAAAGAGGGGATTCATGGCCCCCCATGGTTAATCTCATCCTGGGAGTGCCAGCCATCACATCTGTCTGTAGCCTTATCGGCCAAAGCTGGTAACAAGGCGGCCCCTATAAGCAAGAATACAACAAGGAGAGGGCGTGGATGGAATGAGAAGTGGTCACCACTTTCTCCGCCACACTCTTCTTTATTGTCAGAATCAACCCAAAATCTCTATAGTGCCATGCCTTTTACCTTGCAATCTCCCTGCCTTCTTATTTCCCACCATTTTCCACCTTCTGTTTTGAAATACTTTTTTTAAAATAGTAATTTTTGAGGTGTATCATGACCTACCACACATCTATGCCTTTGCCATGATCACCCTACCTGGATGCTATCTTTCTATTGGTCCGCTTGACAATCTCCTATGACTCTTTGAAGCCTCAGCCCCTTTGAGGGCTCTCTTTTAGAGATGATAAATTTTTGTGACAAATGCATAAAGAAGATCCCATCACGTTCACATAACCACTTCCCTGCTATTCTTTACTCCCACAGGTGGTGTTTGCACTCAAAGTCTTTACCATCAGTTTTAAGTCGTACTTCACCGTGACCTTAATAAAAATTTGAAGACCATATAACATACATTATCCTGTAGCAGTGTTAATTAGTCTTCTATGTGACATCATCTCTGCTCATGGGATTCTTTATGGCCATCATATATTTTGAAGAAAAGACTTAGCCATTTTTCTATATAACTGTAAAATTCTGTTTAGTTTGCCAGGTACAACAAAAGAAATATATCCTCTTAAAGATCACTGTGAATTTGTAATACCAAAATAAGTATAGAACAATATTTAGAGAATATTATCTGTTTC
Source organism: Carollia perspicillata (assembly GCA_004027735.1). Taxonomy (NCBI): domain Eukaryota; kingdom Metazoa; phylum Chordata; class Mammalia; order Chiroptera; family Phyllostomidae; genus Carollia; species Carollia perspicillata. Next base: position 15,190 of record PVKM010009416.1, read on the forward strand.
AAATAAATATGAAAACTTTAAGACATTAACTTTTCATAATTAAGACTGATGTAATCCATTTGAATCATGTTTCATTGTGTCATTTTAGAAGAGTTTAATGTTGTGGAAACTTTCTAAGATTTGTATCCAAGTACAACATCAGACATATATAATGTTGTCAACTTTTGCCTTTAACTCAACATGCCAGACCTCTGAAAATATGTATTAGTCTTCCTGGTGTTCACTTGGTGTATATACTTAGAAAAGAAGCTGAAATTTTTAGTTTTCTTCCAGTGTTTTGGCACTTTATGACCACAGCTTCACTCTTTAAGCTCAAGTTAAGTTGTCTTGGAAAAAAAGGCAATACAATTGAGATATAGAATATATAGAATATTTTTTGAAATATAGAACATTTTTAGATTATAGATATAGAGATATAGAATAGATACAGAGATATATCTTATTTAGAATATAGAATATTTTTTTGAAAATTATTCAAGCAATATTTTGGATAGTCTGAATAGTATCGTTAGAAATGTGTGCAGTTACAACTATGGATTTAATATGTACTATGTCCAAAGAGTAGGGTTATCAAAAATTAAAAGACATATCATATTTTTCATCTGGTTCATATCAGCTTGACCTATTTTTCTGTTTTCTTTGTAAGTTCCTCAAGGCAAAGAGAGACCTGTCTCTTCCCTGTGGGTATGAACCTTCTTGTGGCACCTTGAGTGTATTAAACATAATGATTTCCTGAGGGCACACAGACAATTTAACCAACAAAATAAATGTAGTCTTCCTACTTTCCACAGAAAATTTCAACATATGGTCCTCATTACCCCAAGAGGTGATACAAACAGAGTACATAATTATATTCAAAAGGATGTGGAGGAATGAATGGAAGCCAGAGAACATCGTATGTAATCCTTAGGGTTCGCATAAGTGACAGGGAAGATGGGTCGGTGGTATCTTCATTTGAATCCCTACTAGGTTGCAAGTTCCTTGATGGCAAAGAATCTGTCAAATGACATCTATTTATTCTTTCTACAAACATTTATGCTGTACCCATGTGTTTAGCAATGCCCTGAGTAAATAAATGCTTAATTAACATTTCTATATCCTCTAATACATTGAAAGGAGTTAGAGTTGTTTTTCTAGTGGTGGTGAAGACTTTGACATGCTTTACTCTCCTACCTTTACAGTCAATAGCACAGATGGCAAGTAGTTAGTTGCCTGGGGTGTGGATTGGAGCCGTGCTTGTGTATCAGAAATCAGGGGAATGGATCCAACAGGAAATATACCCCTCATGAGCAGCAACCTGCTTTAACCCATCAGACTTCCCATCCATAAATACAAAATGATATTGGTGACTAATCCAATGAAAAGACATGAGCAGGTGTCAAGATGACCTCATGTCTACATGACTATCCTGTCCTGCCCCAGTATGTAAGATTCGTTAGTAATATAATGTCTTTGTGGTAAAATAAGGAAATGGGCAATGATTTTTTTTTATGAAGGGTTGAGTAGCCACTGAGCACAGAATACCAAAAGTGGTTTGTTCAATTTTGCTTTAAAGTTCCAAGGAAAACACATTTGTATGGGCCATACAACTATGGCCAGGGGTGAGATTTAGTGCCCTTCCTGTTGATCCAGAGGGAAATTGCCCCGCAGTGGAAACAAGGCTCTAGAACTTGTTAATGAATTAAACCCTATTGATTAGTGGAGGAAAAGGTTTAGATTTGAAGACTAGTAGAGCAGCCCCGAAAGGGAGAAAGCCCACAATAATTAGTTTGAACAGTTTTTGTTGTTTGCGTTTCAGGTATCAGATCAATAGAGCAACATTAATAATTAAAGACCAGGATAAATATACCAATTCCAGATTAGAGCTTTGAGCTTTAAATTGCTTATGCCAAAGGCTTTTTTTTTTTATAGGCTCTAATCTTTCCAGATGTACTGAAGGGCTATGCTGTGACTTCTTAAGATATAGATTTGGTGAAAAATATGAGGGTCTTCTCAATGAGGGCTGTTGAGAGGTCCAAGATCCAGCATCCTATGGCGCTGTAACAAAAAGGGATAGGCATGTCTCATTTAGAAGAGGGGAGTCTTTCTTTTATTCTTCTTCAGAATCAGCTTAGTGGCTCATAAAACAATGAGGAGGGGAGCTTTCCGTGCATCCGAGGCTAGCTGAAATTCTGCCTTGAGAAGTCAAAGCTTGAATGAAAAGAAGGAAAGATATGATGAAGACTTGACTGGGAAAGTTCTGCTGCAGCTCATATTCTGTGGACTTTGGAGATGTGGTAAAAAGACAAATCCTACCAGGAACAATTCATAGCCAGCTGGGCGAACATTAGGAAGTGGTGCTTGACATCAGCAAAGTCTTATGACCATCCCCAAGGCTGGGGCAATGAAATATGAGACCAACGATGCTCTTTATGGGTCTTTAGTCACAAGCAGATGGGCGCTGATTTCAGTACATCAAATAGCCACACTCCATGAGGGAAGAGGACTGTAACTTATCAGGTCAGTACGTGTGGGGACAGTCTCTGTCATGAAGAGCCAGTCCTGTCTGGATCCACATTTCCTGTGAAGCCTTCTGGATGGATTTCCTGAGGAGCTCTTCCCATCGGGAAGGAAGTTGACTATGTCCACATTGGTCTGGCCTCAGGCCAGGTACATCTCATACTTAAAAATAAAAGGTACACCCACATCCACCACTACTTCATGTCCTTCCCATTCTTTCTGGCTCTCATTTTGTTGTTTAATTCTCTCATTGTCCAGATTTTTTTTTCTACTAACAGCATATTGGTTGTCCATTGTACTGTTTCTCATAACCACTATTGTGTTCGCTCCTCAGTTATGTGAGGCATCTCTATAAATCAGTATCTTTAGTTTCCTCATTCTGTTTTTTATCTCCCCTAATTTAAAAGTCCCTAATTTGCTATGATTTCTGTATTCTTAGGTTTTCTATGTCGTTCATTAAATTTGATCACAGCTAGGAACATTTTTCTTATATGGACTCACGAAATCCTCAAGTAGAAGGTAATTTGGAGATTGTATATACCTTTGAAGGTTATTTCATCCCACGTCTCTTCTTCCCCCACCTCCAGCATGATCCTCCTCTTGCAAAAAGTTCCCCTTGTTCTATCAGAGGTAGTGCATACTAATATCTTCCCTTGGAGAGTATCAGTGCCAAAGATTCTATGACATGCTTACCTGAATTTAATTTAATGTTTCCCAAATTTACCTGGCCAGAAAGCTATCTTCTCTTTATTTTTTCTCTAATAGCTATTAGTATCCTGTAACATATTTTGACAGTCACTGTGGGGGGTGGGGATTTAACCCATTACCTCTGTTCAGCGAAATCCTTCTCCCTTCAACACTCTGACAGATTGTCGTCCACAGCCAGTCTGATGTCTGCAGTGACGCGGAGCTCGCTGGCTCTGAAGGCAGGCTCACTCCACTGAGAGAGTCATTGCTGGACTGTTGCACCTTGCAACTTTTCACCAATATTGCCACCTTTGGTTTTAATTCTGCAGCTTACTGTTGACAGAACAGTATCTCAAGATGGTTCTTGTGTCTCTCTTGAGCCTTTAGTTCTTTCATCCCATGTGCCATCCTGAGGCCCACCTATGAAAATTTGTCTACATATTTTTAGCATGTCCAAATACTTCTGAAAATGTAAAAGGCAAGCAGAGTTTCTTTCTTGACCACCCCTATTTCTGGAATGTCCTAAGTTCAAAAACAGGAATTTTCTCATTTCTGTCACATTGAGATCTTGAGAAATTAATTCATTGAATTGATTAACAAAGGGAGCCTCTCTTCCTCTATATGTCACACCCTCGAATTTTTCTTGCATAGAAATCCAAGCTCGTTCTTTTAAAAAAGAACATATATTTCAGACTGCTAGTTGGTCTATTTAATTACACCATCTTCTACCCTACATACCTGGTCTTAATAATTGGTTTAATGATATATCATATTTATTTTTCCTTCTAATCTTTATACAATTTGCTACTAGGAAAAACACCTCACGAAAGGTGCATACCAGGAATCTACCTCACCCTTATAAAGTCTCTCATTTAAGTGTTCATTTCTGGGAGCCTTCCCATTCACAAACTGAATCCCAACCCACAAGTGTTTAATTCACTCATACACTCCTCCCTCTTTGCTCAGTCCCATTTCTTCGTACTGACCCGACCCTGAGACTTTCAGTTCTGAAAATGTCACAGTTACACCCTGGCCATGAAAATCATGTACTGGCTAATAGTGAATAAATGTTAGCATTGGCCAGGAAGCATTTGGCTAAGTATTTTACATATGCCAGTTTATTTCATCATCATAGCAATCCTGAAAGGAGAACATGATTTCCCCTGTTTTAAAGATAAGGGAGTTGAGGGTTATGAAGACTAGATGAACCCATCTGTGGTCACCCTACATAAGGGCTAGAATCAAGACTGAACCAATCTATTTCCGGAGTGAAAAACTCTAACCTGATAAATTAGGCTTTAGTAGTTATGAGTCTAGTGGCAGTCTTCCATGTCTTGGGTTTTCATTTGGATATTTAATTCCTAACTACAATGGGCCATTTCCTTCCTCCCTTCCTCCCTTTCTCCCTTCCTTCCTGCCTTCTTTCTTTCTCTCTTCTTCCCTTTCCTTCATTGGCTCTCACTCTCTTTTTCTTTCCCTTTCTATCACCAATTCCTCCTTTCCTTCCCCTCTTTCTTTCTTTATTACCTTTTTGGTAATAATCTTAATTTTATTCAATTCTCTCATCTTTCCTCTCCTCCTCTCCAAACCACACAAGCCTCTTCCACCATGGCCAAGCTGTGCTCTGGAGTGCAAGGCATTCAGAGATGGGCCCTAGGAGACTCAGGTTCTTGTCTCAGCTATGCCAGTTGCCCCAAGTCCTTGGTTCTTAACTCCCACACTGTCTTCCCAAAAGGAATCTGATGGACTATGATCATATATTATGTGCCATGCTGGGGCTATAGAAAACTGAAACATGGCTGCTATGTACTAAGCTATGCACTGTGTGCAAAGTTCTTTGCCAACCATTTTTATCTGCCTTTCTTTATTTCATTTATTCTTTTCAGCTTCAATCCTACTAGATAAAGTGTTCCCTTTGCACTTAATAAAGAAAGGAAGCCATGGTCACAGAGGTTCCATGTCCATGTTTGGTAGAGGGGGGAGCTGGGACACTGACCCGGCTTCATTCTGTAATGAATGAAGTTCCCATTCTGTAAGCCACTGCGTCACTGTGAATTGCACAAAACTAAGGAATATCAAGAGGTTTTTATGTAATCACAAGCCTTCTGTGGTCAAATAAGTGTGAGACATTCTGGTTAAATAAAATTCAGTTAGATCACACTGGTAGCAAGTAACAGTTCATGATTCAAGGCAAGGACCATGTGACTGACTCCACTCTGGTTCTCTTCCTGCAACGTTACACTGACTCCCTGGTGGTTTCCAGGAGAAAACGTGAAATACATCTGAGCTTAAAAGCATACACATACTTGAGATTGTGTAGGAACCAAAGACCTTAATAAGAATGCATACTTATGCTAAATGACATTGCCAATGTAAATGTCACACATCCTTATTTCTTGTAAGGATAATTCATAAGGAAAAGGCGGTGCATGCTTCAGTGGTGACGACAGAAGAACAATTCTTTACAACTGATCGCCGCCTTTTTCATAATTAACATGCTCCATATAGATTGAAAGGTCATTTCTTATCCTCTCTCTCTAGCAGTCTTTAATATTTACCAAATAGTGTTGCATTGTTGGAAATGTCACAGGCTTCACAGCACAGGGGTGATTCCACACAGTGATTCATGATGACTTAGTTCATTAAGAAAATTACAACTCATTTATTTGGATGCTACATCTCTTCTGCTCTCAAAGAATTCTCTTTGATTAAAAACATGAATTATGTTGACTGGTTTCTGCAGTGTAGGTGACTTGTAATTAAAATAAAAAGATAACGTGTCTTTCTTTGCCTTCAGTACATAGTTCAATGACCGTTAGAAGTTTCAGTACAAAAGTCAGGGTGGCAAATGCGGAGTAATTCAGAGCTGAACGCTCTTTCCTTTTTCCAGTCCCTCGCATCTCGTAACACTTATCTCCATGAAATCCGTTTCTCAAACCAGAGATCTAGGAGCCATCCTGGAAACCTTCCCCTCTTTCTTCCTCGCCACAAACTCATCCCCAGGTGCTGCCTATTATACCTTTTAAACTTCCTTTAAACCTGTTTCTTCTCTCCACCTGCACCACTACTACCCTGACCCATGTCACTATCCCCAACGAATAGTCTCCCAACTAATCTCCCTTCTTCCAACTTCCTCCTTCCCCCACTCTGCATAGTAGCCAGAGACATGTCTTACAAACTATGATAAAAAGACTGGATGTCTTTTCCCCATGATGGACCAACATTCTTGTAAAACATGAAAAAACAATAAAAATGTACTTAGATGTTGCAGCAGTCAAAACATTATGAAAATATTTAAAATATTTAAATGCAGCAGTCAAAACACCAAACTCATCAAGGTTTGGTATAAACTTTGCACCCTGGAACTGATGTGAGGCTCCCATATTGAGTTTAAATAAAATAGAGAGGTTTTAAAAATGTATATAAAGCATATCACAAAACCACTGATTCTGATTTCTATTAAAATATAAACTAAAGTAGTTACCATCCCCTACATGGCCCAGGTGGGTCAGAATCTTGCCTGCCCTCCCAGTAGTCCTCTGAGCCACACTGACTTCCTTTCAAATCCTCAGAATGCTGGTGTCTGCCTATAAACCCTTCCCCTTCTGGAATTTTTTCTCTACCTCTCAGCCTGGCTTTTTTCTATGTTCTTTAGGTGATTTGTAATCACCTTAAGGTCTCATCTTAAATACCTCTTACACAAACAGGTGTTGCCTTATTCTGCTGCCACTACCACTGCTAATAAAATTGACACTCCTTCCATTAAAAGGTGGGGCCTATTCCAACCCCCTTTGAATTGGGACAGGCTCTGAGACAGTTTGTTCAAGAGAAAACAATGGATGGGGCACTCTACCAGTTTCAGGGCTTATTTTTTCACACTCAGCACTTGCATTTGATGGATTGGTTGCTAGGAGAATGCATGCACCATGTCTGATGGCCCAGAAACCTCCATGCTGTGAGGAAGCCCAAGCTAGCCACATGGAGAGGCTCCATTTAGAGACAGATGCCTGATCAGTACACAGGCCAGCGAGATGAATGAAAATGTCTTCAGATGACTCCAATTTCAGCTACCATCCAACTTTTTCCGTGGAAGGGACCCTAAATGGGAACCACTCAGTGGAGTCTGTCCACCTCAGATTCATTAGATATAATGATAAGCTATTATTGTTAGACACTAAGTTTTGTTTGTTATATAGCAATAGATAACTGGAAGATTTTCTATTCATGGTAGTGGATAGTGTTCTATAATTTTTCCTTTATGGAATGTACATGGTAAGCATTGACACAAGTTTGTCCTGGCTTGGATTTCCCTCAGAAGCAGAACTTGAGACAAGGATTTTCTTGCAGGTAGCTCCTAGGTCAAATAAAAATAATATTTTCTAGATTAAGTATATCTTTCCTTTTCTCTGTCCAATAAATATTTCAGTGCAAATCTGTCATAATAATCAAAGGGTAGAGTGGTTTGTAGCTGCATTTTCCTTGTTTTTGTCATTATCTAGGGAGGTTATCCAAACCAAGGATGGGTCCTCTGAGGACCACTGAGACTCCATCCCACTGGGGACCCATTAGGGACTGTGTGGGACATGCCTCACATGTGCCCTGATGCCAGTAAGGGGATGCAAGAGAGCCGGGGCATCTATCCACCAATTCTAGCCATCCTTGGTTGAAGGTCCCATCTGGAATGTTAATTCTCTGACATGTTAGCCTGTTTAACAAGAGGGTTCAGCACATTTCTGAAGCTTGAAAATGGCCTTGGGCAGAAGGATGGAGGGCACATGTTCAGAAAGTTCTGTGGAGACCTCTGGAGTAGCAGGAGGGGTGTGGTGACTATCACTTGCAAGGGCCAGGAAGCAAGTCTCTTTCATTCTCTGCTTTACACGTATTTATTGCCTAGTGTCTACAAGACATGCAACAAATATTTTGTTGAATGAGTAAAGAAATGGGAAAGATACCTCATTGTATAAAGATTGTAGCAATGATCCTTACTCTAGAAGTCTTAGATTTTGCCGTTGACCTTGGCAAGCTCCCTCCCTTCTCTGGGCCTTACTTCTCCACACATGTAATCAAGGGGTTGGGGTTCATGATTTCCATGAGCGCTTCCAGCTATAATATCTTATGGCTTATGAGTAGAATATATATAGCCTCATTAGGCCAAGAGATCATATTCCAAGCTGAAGAAATTAGTTGGTTTTTTACCAAGAAATGGAATCAGTGTTTTAATAAGAAAATGTAATTAATGGAATCATGAGAATTTTATTACAATATTTTGTCCTTTAAAAAAGGAGGTTAATTATTGCATAACTTTGGCTACATATACACAATAGAATTATTTAGCAGCCATTAAAAATCAAGTTTATGATGAGTATTTTACGATATTGAAATATAGGTATATGTTAGGTATATAAAACATGTGTGTGTGTGGATATGTATCTGGAAGAAAAATAGGAATCTCTGAGCTATCATTTTAGGTCTGTGAGATAATGGGTGGTTTTCATTTTCAAATTTTAACTTTTTTTACACCTTCCAAATTGTGGAAAACAGGCATGCATTATTTTTATGATCAGAATTTATATAACAAATGTGCACATAAATGTGTTTAAATGGTGCAAAGAAAAGGTAAGGAAATGCAATCAGGAAACACTAACAGGCCCCTCTGACCTCGTGCGCCTGCTCAGGGGAAGGCCATAGCCGTGTTCTCACATAGACCTAGGAAGTTACACAAAATGAATGAAAAGTGCTGCATATAATGTGATTTTAGATGTATATTCAGGCATTATCATCAGGCCTATACATCTGCTGAAGTCCTGTCCTCAGTATCTATATCTGTATAATGGGTATACCAATACTGAATTCACATAATGATTATAAAGATTAAAATATATAATAATAAAAATGCTGGAGTATTTAAGGACAATAAAGATTTCATGAAAGTTAATGTACTTTATAACCAGAGGAGTTTCAAAGGCAATGATAGCCTTGATTTATTCTGCCAAAGTCTGGCCATTACTTCTGGGCAAAACAGTGGGTGCTCTAGCATTGTGGGGCATCAGTGGTGCTGAGTGCATGGATTTGTGGTTTGAGAAGAAGAGATGAGGATGGGCAATGTGATCACTATCTTCAGATCTTTTAAACACATGACCAACGGAGCACTGTTACTTTATAACCTTAGTGCTACAGGCTAAATTGAATGCCTTTACAAATTCATATGTTGAAGTCCCAGTTTCCCAGGACCTCAGAATGTGACTGTATTTGGAGATAAAGTCTTTAAAGAGTTGATTACATTCAAATGAGGCCATTGGTATATTCAGGGTAACTGGTATATTTGTAAGAAGAAAAGACGCCAGGGGGATGACCAGGTGAAGAGGAAGCAAGACAGCAGCAGCCATCTATGAGCCCAGGAAAGAGGCCTCAGAGTCAAATCCATTGCCAGCAACTTACTCTTGCACATCCACCCTCCAGGACTGTGAGAGAACAAGTTTCAGTTGTTTAAGCCCCCCAGTCTGTGGTATTTGCTTTTATGGCATCCTAAGCTGACTAATACAGATGAAATTAACTAATTGATCAATTCACATATGCAACATTTATATAAGCCTACAGAGAAAAGGCACAATATAGATGTGTCTTAGTTTGGGCTACTATAACAAAATATCATGGATTGAGTGGATTAAAGGACAGGCATTTATTTCTCCCAGTTCTGAAGCTGGAAGTCCAAGATTGAGGTGCTAGCACATTCAGTTCTTGGTGAGGGCTCTCTTCTTGGCTTACAGGCAGCTTCCTTCTCGCAATGTGTTCGCATGGCCTTTCTCACTCTTTTTCTCTTTTAATGGGAATACTAATGCCATCATGAAGGTCCCATACTCATAACATCTAAAATTAATTACCTCCCAAGGACTCACCTTCAAATACATCACTTTGGGGGTTAGGGCTTCAACCTGTGAATTTTGAGGGGACACAAATATCTGATCCATAATAAGGTGCTAGAATTAAATCAAGAGGTAAGAATTCAGAGGAGGGCAGATCTGATTCTGCACAAGAAAGCAATATGGGCTCAGAGAAATATGAGAGTGGCTGCCCCAGATAGTTAGCACATGAATGTGTTGATTGAGCGCCCACCTTTTTCTAATCCCTATCTAGATTCTTCCCTACTGTCCTGGGTCTGGCCAAGATGAGGCAAAAGGTACACTTCAAACATTGCAGCAATGAGTTTGTGGCAGATAGTATTTTACAAAGATGAACACGTATATCCCATATGCTCTTCTTACAGTGTAATGCTGACGTCCTTCATCCAGAAGTGGTGTCTGTGTTCCTTTGATTCTGAGTGAGCCTAGATGTGCTGCTACATGGCTTCCAAAGACAGGTAATACATAAAGAAAATAGCCTTTGTCTGGTGCTTTTTCCTGGGACATATGCCGTGGGAGCCCTGGGCCAACATGCTGGAGAGCCTTCCTGGAGGGTCCACACTGAGTTGAAGAAAGATGTCCAGCTCCCTTTGGTCAAGCCTTCCCAGCCCAGCACTGGGCATAAAGCAGCCTTCTGGATAACCCCAAAACCAACCACCGTTTGACCACAAGCTCATGAGATACACTGGGTCAGAACTCTAGCTCTGAATTCCTGACCCACAGAAGCGGTGAGAGATAACCAGTGAGTATCATGATTTTTTAAGTCACTAAATTCTGTGGTGATTTGTTCCACAGCACTAGATAACAAATCAGATTTAAACACTGAAGGTGTAAACCGATATATCACTAAGCCACATCTAAATCCGAGTTTGTGCTTGCATCATAATCACTCATTACAACTAATATAATGTGACTAAAGGTTTCTCCAAGGGCAAGCAGGGGTCAGGGAAGAAGCAGGGTCTTGGACTTGATACAGCTACCCTCTCACCTCTGATACTCTTTAATGATGACTTATGTATGTATGTTGTGCCTTTCATTTCACCCTGTGTACACACATTTCTCTAACCTCATTATTAACAATAGCCAAGCAGAAAATTAATCAGTGGAAAGAGAGGCAGCTCTTTAATTGATGACCATGAATGTGGACTTGGGATGAGGTCTTAATGAAGCACATAGTTGCATTACTGTTCCATTTTTCCTCTGAGATTTTTTACCACTAATCCACCAAAACAGACGTAGGTTCTATATAAGACAATAGAAGAACATCTCTAAATGAAGTAAACACAGGAAATTGTTTGCTACTTACAACTTACTTGAATTATTTTTTTACTATTATATTAGCCATGTTTTGGATTGAATTACCAAATTCACTGGGTATTTTGGCATGGCATGGAAATTAACTTATTATCTCACTTGTAATTCTCCATTTTCATCCATAGTTATAGATTTAGCAGTTAAGAATATAGGATATTGTACTGATTCTGTCTAAACAAAAAAAATTAGACAAATATTGTAAACTGAGAAAGCTTCATGAAAGTAGATATTTGCACATTTGTCCAGGCAGGTGGTATACAGGGTGGGGCAAAAGTAAGTTTACAGTTGTTTATATGGGAAATAATGCTGTAATTAATAAGTAATATAAGAATAAACTCTGTGTTTTGCATATTCACAATTGCGAACCTATTTTTGTTTTGCCCCACCCTGTATAAGTGTGTATGTGTGAGTGTGTGCATATGTCTGAGTGTGTTTCTCCTACCACATGGTAAGCATTGCACTAGCCACTGGAGATGCAATGGTTGAAAAAGGTGCATGGGTTCCTATCCTCATGAAATTTACATATAGTTTAAAGGTAAGCATTAATTGAATAAACAAAAAAATTGTGGTTGTTTTGTTGAAGTTGTGGTGCACAACCGGAAGTCTCTTGCATGGCTGATTGAAGAATATATTAGAACAGTCATACATAGGAAACCAATATGGCATTATCTACTAAAACCAAACATTCTAGGGGACACGACCAAATTATGCACATTTATTCACCAAAAGACATTTAATAGAATGTCCATAGCAGTGCTATTTCTCATAGATCCAAAATGCAAATAACATAGAGATGTTGGTCAATAGCAGAATGTATTAAAAAGCAGTATATTTATGTAATCTACAGTATGCAGCAATGACAGGAAATAACCTACAACTCTACAAAGCACTGTGATGACTCTAGTCAACATAATATTGAATAAAAAGATATTACACAATTACATTTATACGAAGTGAAATACTAAGAAGCTAATCTATGCTCTTAGGAATGTGGTGAGGGGCTACCCTCAATGAGGAAGTAAATAGAAATGGGCATGCGGGGCTCCTGGGTGCTGGTCATGTTCTGCCCTTTGATCTAGGAATTGTAACATGTGTACTCATTTCTCTGTGCACTCTTCCATATATATGTTGCATAGTATTGTAGAAAGATTATTGGTCCATGGCTTCCTATTATCTGCAAGTATCTGCAAGTTTAATCCTAAAGCCTTGTGATTGAAGATTAAAAGCATGATCAAGTTCAAATCTACCCTTTCAGCCTTTCTTCCTTCCCCTACCTGCCACTATTTACCCAACTGAACTAGCCTCCATTTGTCAAGCACACTATACCGTTTTCCATCTCCTTAATTCCAAAAATGTGGGTTTCTTGCCTGAAATAGTCCCTTTCTCTCCCCAACCTGGAGTGTCCCTTCTCATTGGATGTCCAGTATCAGCTGTAATGTAATATTTAGCAGGAAATCATCCCCAGTTGCTCTCCCCATGCCGATATCCCACCCCTTGTGGTGTTCAGTTTCTTTGCTATAATTCTTCTTATGTTGTATTTACAATGAGACATTTACATGTCTGATCTCTCGCCTCTCAGCCCCTATAAGACATAGACTGTGAGTAGCCTCAATGCAGGGATTTTACCTCCTCTTAGACTTTTTAAACTCCCAAGTGCATGGCATAGTTCCTCACACATCATATGTGCTCACAAAGGCTTCAGTTAATAGCTGCATGAATGAATTCTGGGATAAATTTGACTTGGAATACTGGTACAACTAAATTATCAAATAAAGAAAGAAATCCGGGACCTGCAATTTGTAGGAACAGCAAAACTATGAATTCTTCTATGATCAACCCAACAAGGAGATGGGATTCCTGGAGCATTCCAGAGAAATGGTATAACCAGGCAGAATAGTTATTGATACAAGTTGGAGAGTTAGATAAAGAAAACTTTGAGCACACACTCACACCCACATGCACGTGCGCACACACACACAATACCTTCTAAGAAAATAATGTAAAAGAATGTAAATGTATTTTTCCATACAACAGAAAAATATAGTTGTCTCCCTCATAGCTCATTGACTGATTGATTGATTCATTAATTCATTCATAGCTTTTGATTGAACAGCTACTATATGACCACGTGATGTATTTGGAAGTGGGTCCTTGGGAGGTTATGAAGTTTAGGTATATATGCTACTACATTCTGTGCTAGGTGCTAGAGGTCACAGATAACTCATTTGCTGCCTGTAAACAGAAGAAAAACCTACAAACATATCATGAGGTTGATTGATCCAACTTGAGTATTGAGAAACAGGAAATGTCGGTACCACTGAATCTATTCTTGATATGTTTGGTTTATCTGAACACCATTTTGTGTGCACAAAGTACTTGGATCATTTTATTAACTGTCACCTTTTTGCCTTTATTCAGAAGGCAAGAAATCATTATTTTTCTTTTGGAATCAAATAATTACAATAACCAAAAAGAAAAAAGAGAGAGGCTAAGCGAAAGTTAGTCTCTATCCAAGGAGACAGAATATACATTTTCTGATTTTCCACAGAAAGCCTTTGACTTGCCACTGGGAGATATTGAGACCATTGAGGAGGTTGGGCAATCATTACCTCTCCTTGGTTGGTAAATAGGTCATTCGGAGGAAAGTGATATGGCGATAAAGTGGGATCTGTTTTATAACCTTAGTATCTATTACTGTCAAATGTTACTTTGCCACTTTGGGGACCTCTTTTTATTAAAAAAAAAAAAAGCTTTAAATATGCTGGAAACCAGAATTTACTAAACAAACCCCAGCTTACCCACTTTTCCACTTTCCTAAATGTTAATCACAACCACTCTAGTAGGTAATGGTCCCTGGGAGAACGGGCAACTTCCTCCTGTGTGTTCTTTGCTGGTGAACACCACTATGCACTCACCTCTCTTCCCATACAACTGCACTCAGGGTATACATCTCATCAGATTTCATAATTTGGTTGTGCATCCATTTTTCTTCTTTGACTCTATACTTGTGGAGTGGAGAGAGCCTGCCTGTTCATCTTTAAAACTCTGACCTCAGGGTCATTGCATGGAACAATTTGAAGATATTATGTTTGTGGAACAAACTGAATGAATGAGTGTCATTGGCTAATTTCCAAATTATTTCTTTGTTCTCATGCTGTGGTCTATCCAGAAAGTATCTGGCCATGTAAGATGAAAAATAGAGTTATTTATTGAAGAAGATACAAGAAACATTGTACACCAGACAATAATGCTTCAGTCTCCTTCAAAGTAGACACCTTAGGACCTCATACAGTTCTCCCAGTTGCCATCAGCTGCCCCAGTGTATTTTCCTGAATCTCATCAGCAGTCTGAAGTCCCTTCCCTTTCAAGGGGATTTTAGTTTTAGGATAAGCTAGAAGTTACAGGGCACCAAATCTGGGCAATAGGGGCCCTGAGTTACCTGAGTGATTGATGTTTCACCAAAAAACTCTGCATGAGATGTGATGTGTGAGCAGGCACCTTATCATGATGAGTCAGCCAGTCACCAGATGCCCATAGCTGAGGCCTTATGAGTCATCTGAAGAGTTTCCACAGAGGAATGTTCAATCTTAATGCAACATTTGATGCAGACTCATTACTTTATTCACTCAGTCATTTTGAATGCGACAGCCACACAGTACACATGCTCACTCAACAGCATTTACCTCCCGCACTGGCTAGTACAGTGAAGTTGTCATTGTTCATACATGCACATTCCAGTCCACTTCCCTTGGGTGCCAGGTTACATCAATGTCATGCAAACCATTCTTGTTATATTAACCATGGTTGGACTTTTTCCAGACAGACCTTATATATGTTTTGCATAGTCCACATTGTGCTTAGCCTTGATTTTGCTCATACTAAGTTCTTTGATTCCAAATGTAGAGATTTGAAAGCATTGGGTTAATAAAATATCCACAGAGATTTTGGATGTTGTTGCTTTAATTGTGTGAGGAAAAGCACACTAACCCATGCAGATACATCTCCTAAAACAGAAAATAAGAGGAAATGTGTGACGTCACCCCTCAGGGAATCCTACTGCCCACTGAAGAAAGAAGTTGGCATGACTGTTGGATGCTCAGCTGTCACTTTTTTTCTCACATTTATTCTGAATGAGCACAACCCATCCATCAGTGCTTAAAGAGTTTTCCAACAGTACATTGACCTTGAATGTGGCACATTGATTTTCAGTAACACACCGCAAATAGGGTCGTTACTGAGTCACCCAACAGTGAATGTGATTGGAAACAGATTTCTGAAATTCCAATAGGGTGCCACCTGCCCTGGATGATGGATCAGCCTACTGTACACCATCAATCCTTGCCGGGTCTTGAAAAAGATGGCACTTGTGTGAGATTTATCATTATGTACACCACCAGACGAAGTGTAAGACCATAACCAGGCTGTTCTGCGATGGTGGGGCCTCTTGGGTAAATGTTCTGTTTTGTTTGCAACAGCATTTATTTACTGACATGCTTTCCTGAGAAGGAACCACTGATGGTGGTGACAGAGATCTAAGCACTACAGGGAATTCCGTCTGCAGCGAGGATTGAGCAACAGATAAAAAGCCTATGTCTTAAACTGTTAGAGGTTAACACCCGATCAATTAAGGTGATTGTTTCTTAGATTGCATTGGACAAATGTACACACACAAAAGGGACATTAGCACAACCAGAAGAGAAGAACAAAGAGAAATTAACTGATGCTAAGCTCCAAATCAAACTGGAAAATGATTTTATGTTCTTTTGAAATGCTAAATTATCTTAATGAAGAGCTTTCTTCCGAAAAGAAGCTCCTATGTCCTTTAGTGTAAAAAAACCTTAGAATGAAATCAGAGGTTTTATCAAAAAACTGGGTAATTGTAGGGGCCATGCTCATTTTGCACAAATATAGACTTTGGAATCTATGTTTATATTTTTTGTCAAATGCTAGTATGCTTTATTAATATAAGCAAGAATTGCATTTATTTTCTGCTATGTGTAGTCCCCACCCCAGACATTATTAAAGGGATTTTACTAACTTCCTAATAACCTCACCATGTAGATTTGATTTTCTTCCCATTTGACAGATGAAGAAACTGAGAGTCAAGGATCTTGGGGAAATTACTCAGGCTTAACGGTTAGTTATCAATAGCAGACCTGAGATTGAAAATCTGGTCTTTATTCTCTAAATGAAACCCCCACATAATTTCCATGATGGCCCAGTGTCACTCACATAGCATGGACAGCTAAGTCATAGGCATTTAGGTATATCACTTGGTTCTGATATGGTCTCCCTTAAAAGCAGCGAGTTAGAACAGATCACATGCTGATCCTTCATCCAAAAGGGTTAACAGACCTTGCTGAGCATGTGCAGTTTGCAAAGGTGCTCCTTTGGGCATTGCTAAGCTTATGATTATCCTTCCCTAATTATAAGCTGCTTGGGAGAGAGAAAGTGTTTAGAGGGGGTTGAGATTATAATTGATGCTTGAGAAATGCACACCCCAACCCACCAGTCATCTCTCCTTGTTTTAGACACTCCAGCATTGGATGCACATACTCCCCCAGACCCAGGGGCTGATAGCCAGCTAGGCAGGCCCTGTAGTGATGAGAGGTGAGAGCTGCAAAGGGTCAAAACAGCCCAAGCTAGTTACAGCGTGGTTTGGAATATGTTCATCTTACTTCTTATGATGATTAAGCCCTGCATTGGTGGGGGACTCAATGTCTGTCACCAGAGTCCTGCAGCCAGAGTGAACTGCTTGGTGAGATGGTTTGTTCTTGGAAGTCTTTTCTGCCTGACTTACTTTCTGGAGCAGGCACAGAAGTTTAGTCCCCAAATACAGCCTCATTCATTCGTTCACTTCTATCCTTCCCTCCCTCCCACATTCAATGTTGGGTTCCCAGAGCCTGCTAGATACCACTGGACTATGAGGTATTGCAGAAGCAATGCCTTCTTTGTCTTTTTATTCTGAGCACCTACTATCAAGATTTGTATATAGAGCAGGCCCCAATGCATTTTCACTGGAAGACCAAAAATGTAGCGGGGAGACCCATCGTGGTCTAGACCATTTGTCGGGTCCTGTTCTTCCACTGCGCAGAGGCTGCGAGATCATGTGGAGTAATCAAGACAACGTCTGTGGCCTTTCCTTGATGGTGACATGAGAGCAGGGATGGCATCCCCGAAACTCCAGGCTCGTGGTGAAAGCAGTGCCGCTGCCAAGACGGTCCATTCTGTGTCGTACTTGGAGTAGAAATTTCACAAATGTCCATTGAAACACAGAATTATTTGTTAAATAAATGGATGGATAAACATCTATTGAATGAACAAATATCTGCCCAGTGAATGGGAACTCTAAATAACTAAATATTTGCTGAATGAACACTTGGAGGGCTATTTGGTGAATGGCATGACTTGGCTGTGTGAAGTTTCCCACAGTGCTAGGAATTCAGGCTGAACCGATACAGTGGACAACTTTGAATCTAAACTTGTCAATGTGTGTGTTCAAACTGCCCGATTATCTAAAATCCCCAACTATACAATTGATTGAATTGACTACACGAAAATCTGTCATCAAAATTCCCAAAACTTCCAAACAATTCTAGTTTCTGTGTCTAAAGATTAACCTCCCCCTCACTTTTGTTATTCATTTTCTCATTTTTGAATGATGAGAAAAATGGTCTCCCGGGTGGTGGGCATACTGTGTGTGTTCAAGGAATGAATGGGGCTTCATAAACTTCTGTTCCAGGAGCCATCAGTATTCATGAAGGAAACCGAACACATGATAAATGTGATTAGAAGCGACTGTCAAATAATGACAAATACGTTCTAATAAAAACAGACACAATCTTAACAATTACTTGAAATGCAAGTATTTATCAAACAGAGCAAGATTAAATATGACCATATTGCATTAAAGAAATCGAACTGATGGAATTTTAAATATGCAACTTGGCCATGTCCCTTTCCTCACGCCTTCCTTCCTCCTCACCGGGCTCCTTGCACAGAAATGGGGTGGGAGTGAATTTAAACAAAGAGTGTTCTAATGTGCACTGAAGCATTCACATTTTTTACCCATGTTTTCTCCAGAGTTCAACTCTGTAGAAAAATGAGACCACAGTATGGAGGAGAGCGGGGCACATGGCAGCCTCTCAGACTCGAATTGTGAGAAACAATGGAGAGACAGAGAAATCGCTGAGTACACTCCACGTGGGTGGGAGGTGCTGCTGGGCCCCCTGGTAACTGTTGTCACAAGGGCACAGACGACCGATGAAAACGGCAGATAGAGTGATCTGCGGGAAAATCACGAGCCGGACGTTGATGCGTGGGAATCCTCTCTCTCTCTCCCCCTCCCCTGTTCATTAATTATCTGTCCTTATTTTAGAGACTTGGAAGAAATTCTGTGACGCTAGCCACAGGGCACCAGGACAGCTAACAAAAGCTTCACTCGTCATTTACCTTCCTGCAGATGTGGTGATCATATTTTTAAATACTGTCGCTAGTAATAACAATAATCAGAATACGTATTCTTTCATCTCCATTGCCATGATGATGTCTAACTAATTAGTATGAAAAGTTTTGAAAAACTCCTAAGAAATGAAATGGAGTTGTTGTCATCTACCATTCAGCGAGTGTTATCTTCATGACAGTACTGAGCTGAACACTGTACAGTTTTCTGGGGCCTGAATTTATGAAATTTGGGGACTCTCTTTAAGAAAAATAATACAGTACTAGGATACAATATTTATTTTGAATGAGAAGATTACAAATTACAAATTTAACAAGTTTTCAAATATTGTAAACATTCAATAGTTCGGGTTCTTGGAAAGAGCCTATGCAAGAAAAAAGCCTCCAAGCTTAAGCTCGGTTAGCTTCGGTGAGGTGACCCCGACAGTGTTCTGGTACTATTTGGGGTTGTGTTATTTAATCCAACTCACAACCCTGAAAAATAGATGGAAGCATTTTTGCCATGCTCTGTGTTGAGACTGTGACTCAAAGGG
Source organism: Carollia perspicillata (assembly GCA_004027735.1). Lineage (NCBI taxonomy): Eukaryota > Metazoa > Chordata > Mammalia > Chiroptera > Phyllostomidae > Carollia > Carollia perspicillata. The sequence continues at coordinate 34,583 of PVKM010009416.1, forward strand.
GTTAATTCACTAACCCGAGGTTATAGAACCAGGATTTGAACTTGGCTCTTGACTGATAGTGATGCTCCTAATTCTTTTTTTTTTTTTTCCTATTCAACACTGTATCTGAGGTGGGTCATGAATTTTTTCAATCTTTTATTTTTTAAATTATCAGTTAGTCTCTTTATATTATCCTCCCCCCACCAGTCATCACGCTGTCGTCCCTATCCATGAATTCTTTTTCCTTTTTGTTCAATTTTGCTCAGTTACCTCCATCCCCAACTCATCCCCCCGCAGCTGGGAATATGTCCAAAGGAACCCAAAACACTAATTCAAAAGAACATAAGCACCCCTATGTTTACTGCAGCATTATTTACAGTTGCCAAGTTAGGGAAGCAGCCCAAGTGCCCATCAATAGATGGGTGGCTAAAACAACTATGGGACAGTTACACGATGGAATTCTACTCAGCTATAAAAAAGAAGAAAATTTTACTCTTTGTGACAGTATGGATGGGCCTGGAGAACATTATGCTAAGTGAAACAAGCCAGTCAGAGAAAGACAAATACAATATGATTTCACTCATACGTGGAATCTGATGAACAAACTGAACTAAGATGCTCCTAATTCTTAAATCATATTCCCCTCAGAGTGAGTCTGCATTCTCTATGACTCTTCTAATCGAAAAGACAAAAATTCCATCTTGGAATTTCAGGAATTGAGTGCACGTTGTTCAATATCCCAACAATTGTCAATCTCAATCAAAAGAAAAGAAGAAAGGAAAAAAAGAGAGGAAATAAAGACAGGAAGGAGAGAAGGAGGGAGGGAGGGAGGGAAGTAATTAGGCCAACTCCCATTCTTTGGTTATTAGCTTGTGTTGGGTAACAATGTCTTTTACTAAACCACTGACAGGCATCTTTTACAACTTAGTGGGAGAATCCCAGGATAGGCTGTCTTAATGGTTGAGAGCTGCCTATTGTCTGTGGTGACAATGCACCATGGTTTTTTTTTTTTCTGGAAAACTCCATGGCCTATTCACAAGTACATTTCCTACCCAGGGGCCTGCATTTTCATACTGTGGCCAGAACCCACTCCCATCTCTCTTAGACACTAGCATCCAGTTCTTCTTTTTTTAATTTTAAAGAGATTTTTATTTATTTTTATTTTATTTAAAAAATTTAATTGTTATTCAAGTACAGTTTTCTGTCGTTTACTCCCGTCCCAGTCCACTCCCCCCAGTGCTCCCCACCTCCCTCCCATTTTCACCCCCTTTAGTTTTTATCCATGTGTCCTTTATACTTGTCCCTATAATCCCCTCCCTTTTCCCTGAAATTCCTTCCCCTCTCCCCTCTGGATACTGTCATCCCATTTTCTATTTCAATGTCTTTGGTTATTTTTGCTTGCTTGTTTGTTTAGTTGCTTAGGTTCCTGTTAAAGGTGAGATCATATGGTATTTGTCTTTTATCACCTGGCTTATTTCACTCAGCATAATGCTTTCCAGTTCCATCCATGCTGTTGCATAGGGTAGGAGCTCCTTCTTTCTTCCTGCCACATAGAATTCCATTGTGTATATGTACCATAGTTTTTTGATCCATTCATTTACTGTTGGGCACCTAGGTTGCTTCCAACACTTGGCTATTATAAATTGTAGCATCCAGTTCTTCAAATCCACGTTCCTTCAGAATAAGAAAGAGGATGAGGATGGGTTGTCAGGGTTGTTGGAATTTGGATCTTGGGAAACTACTTTTCCCAGCTCTCTCCCAGCCCTCACTGAGTTTATCTAATATCAACACCATTTTTTACCATAATCTAAAATAATTTATAGAGTTTTCTTTAAAATTAAAGGTTCCAAATGTGTTGATTTTTTTCCCACCCTTCAACTAGAATATGCAGTAGCCATAGATAAAAAGAGAAAGATAATCTTATTCCTAAGTACTTTGAAAAAGAACCAGGTGGCAAATGAGGATATATTAATAGAATGTGGGAGAATGTGTTTGCAAGCCCAGGGTTTCTGCCACAGCACATTTCAAGGGCCTGTGGTACTGACTCGTGATGAAAGTGAAGACAGGCCTTACCAGGGAGAAGGCTCTTGGCAGGTTTTGGTTTGGCCTAGGGCAACAAGTCTGGTGCAAAGAGGGGTGGAAATGGCTCTCTTTTTCTACCCCAAGCCAACTCTGACTTCTTACTTCGAGTCCTCATGTGCTCATAATGGACAGGACAGATTAGAAAGGCTTAGGTTGTAAAATCAACAATGACACTTCAGAGATCTCCTAATGCAACGTTCCTGAACTTCTATATAGGACTTGAGAACCATTTGACCCATCCTGACTTTGCTGAGCATTAGGATGTGGTCTCAAACCCACCAGACCTACTGGGC